>JAHPZR010040459.1:0-50265 GCA_019787425.1 Platygyra sinensis | reverse complement strand
AGTTCAACTCGCAGTCCGTACCATAAAATATCGTGTATTTCTTAAACGGTGTGTGTTTCGACAGGGAACATCCGTTATTCAAGTGACTGCAGCCGATCAAGACACAATTAATGAGCCAGTAACATATGAGATTGTTGGGTGTAAGTATCGACGGTATCAGGCGTACATTCTTTTTTTATCTACAGTGTAGTCCGTCTGCAGACATTTTTTTATTTCCCTGCCTTTTTTTCGTCGCTGGAGAATTTTTTTGTCTTCACCCAGCCCCACCCCTTGCGATTTGGCTTGTTCATATACCACGCGCGGGGTAAATATTTTGCTAAGCTTGTGATCTCGAAAAATTCAAGACAAAATAGAGGGTCCGTGTACAGACTGCTTTTGACCAAAATCGAGAAGTACTTACAGCTGTCTTAGAGGCAGTTAATTTTGAATTTTAGCCATACATTATGATCCATGAACACAGCAACGATCTTGAAGACACTTGGTAGTTGCGACATATTGATCTGTATTTCTCTGCATGCGAATTATCAGAGCAGTTTTGTTTTTTTGTTTGTTTATTTATTTTTCCAGCAACCAATAAACACAACTTGTTTGCCGTCAATGAAACCACTGGAGTTATCTCCCTGAATGGCTCGTTGGACAGGGAGGCTGTATCTAATTACAGGTTACGAGTCCTGGTAAGTCTTTCTGTCCTGAAAGGTTTGCCTGTGTTAATACGCAACAATCTAATTCCCACTAAAAGATCATGGTGTCATCCTCTTGAAGCGGAAAATAATGCACGCTTGAGGTCTAGAAAAACTGCCATGTGGACGCACGAGCGGAACGAAATTGCTCTCAGCAGTTTTTAAGGACTTTGGCGTGTGGACGGTACGTACCAGAAATAAAGCTGCGTTTTTAAAAGAGCTGCGTCACGGTTAAACGGTTTGATAAGTTTAGCCTAAATTTTTCAATTTCGTTGTTTGTAATCCGTATCAATCTTCTCCATCCTTAACCATCCTTGTTCCTTTATGGTTTATTATTATCTCTTTAGTGTTTTTCTATCTTTCTCAAGTATTATTTTCAGGTTTCCTTCAATTTAAAGTTAAATTTGTCGATGGTCAAAATAACTCAAAATACCGTGACGGTAGACCCTTTTAACTCCTATGGCGTAGTGCGCACGGGGTCACAGAGTGTCTGCTAAATTAATTGAAGTTCTCGACCCATAGCCCTGTTTCTCTAAAGCCCCGGAAACTTTTCTGGCCCGTGAAGCCATAGCAAAATCTGGAACCTTACGATTACAAAGCTGTTTTATTCACATATTCGTAATATGAACAGAGGTTCCCTTCTTACAAGAAGTTTCAGGCGTATACACTTCTCCGTTTTTAGATACAGATGAACTAAAAATGGCTTTGCAGGCACGAGAAGTTTCCGTTTCTAGGCCCCAGGGACGATATATTTTGTAAGCGCCGGATAGTCAACCCCTCTTCTCAAGCCTAATGTCAATCATATTAGAACCCAATAAAAACGAAAAGATCTTCTGTTTCTATTTAATCACGGAAGTACAGCTTTAAGGACGTTCGCGCTAATTGTTTCTGCGCATCCTTACTGCGCATGCAAATTCGAATGCCACGTCATGCATCGAGCGCGCGCGCTAAGTACTAAAATGAACAATGATAGGGCAGATGGCCATTGCTAGAGCTTTGATTAGATTTAACGATCTTGGACGTTCGGTGACCCCTACTTTTCTTTACAGAAACAGATTTAATTTACAATTATCTCTACATTGTCCAAAAATTAACAAAAAATCAATGTGGGAAGTTGAAAAAATTTCAAGATTTCTGTCCACGGGACATGGAATCCTGCCATCTTACGGCTGCAAGGCGCGTGAAACTATGGTCGCTGAATGCGAACTTGTTCTTTGAGGAACCTCACCAGTTGACTAAATTCAGATTTAGGTGTTCTTCCGGGCATGTTCTCTCCGAAACGAAGTCGATGACCCCCCAATTTTTTTACATTTCTGACATCACTAACTCATCATCTTTCAATGGTAAAATTTTCAGAGAAAAATCAATGTTAGAAAAATTTCGCGCGAACGTCCTTAAATTAAATGTTCATAAAAATGTTCATAACTTTAAATGTTTTTTTCCCACTACTCGAAGAACTCTCGGGCTAGAAGTGTAATTGTAAAGTGAATTCTTGGTGGAAACAATTCCTTTCAGTCTTACTTTTCTCTGTTACATGACAACAGTGTGAACGTACATCTTATTATTAACCAAGGGCGAGAGCCGTACAGGGAGACTATCGGACCGAGGTCTTGCTAATACGGACCGAGCGCAGCGAAAGCCGTACAAAAACCCCGATATTTCCCTAATACGGTCCTGTGCAGCGCGCTTGGAGTAAGATATTTTTATTACACGACTGCAACTACCCGAAGATCTTCAAGGATGACCTTGCGGGATCATTCGGGACCGTGCCAGAGCCGGTACTTAGAGAATATTGAGACGGCAATGGAAAAATCCGATTGTTTGATTTTACTTATTAGCCCTCTGAACTAACTTAGTTGTGTCTTAAAAATTTGTACAGATGATCTCCTTTGTACATTTGTAGGCTTATTCAACTTTTCATCTCCCTGATCATGCGGCTGTTGAAATCGAGGTTGGAGACGTGAATGACCACTCACCAATTTTTACAGAAAAACATTATTCATTTGTGATCAGAGAGAACGCGCAAATGGATGCCACGGTTGGACAAGTGACGGCGAGTGATGCAGACAAAGTTAGTGTCAGTAGGGCGTTTATTTTAATTTTCTGGTTAATGAAAAATTTGTGACATTTATAGAGGATTGGAATTTGGAAATATGTGGTTTCAAGGAGAGATCGAGGAAAACCCGAGAACCCGGAGAAAAAGAACTCAACCCAAATATGGTGCCAGGCCAAAATAGAACCCAGGCCATGCACATTGGTGGGAGGCGAGCGCTTTCACCACTGCGCCATCCCTTATCCTACATGACAAAATTGCACTTAATGTTTGTTTCCTTTGTTTCAGTGGCATGCTTGTAAACTAGCTAAGTTCATGACCACTATAAATAAGATTTACATTTTACGTTTTTTGCATTTTGTAAAAATCATGAAAGCCCTTTAGTTAGCAAAAGAAATTTTTAAACCGAGGAAATGTCCAGATTTTTTTATAAATCTTACGAGCGGTAACTGTTTTTTTTCCTTCTGGATTAAAGACTCTGTAACCTTATATATCTCTATGTTTTTGTTTTAATTGCTTCTGTTGTGTGGCTTCTTATCTCTTTAGGGAAACAACGCTACCTTTGCATTCTATTTGCTGGACGGTAGAGACGATTTCGCCATCGATCCAAATACTGGTGTACTTGTCATAAATGGATCGTTAGACCGGGAAAAGCAAGAATACTATAACTTTTTGGTGAGAAAGAAACTTTTTCTTTTCGTATTCATCACTGCTTTGAGCGCACCTGTCTTGACAATTTCCTCACTTTTTGTTTCGTAATCTGACATTTTTTCTCAGGTTTACGCCAGAGAAACCCAAACTGCTGAAATGTATAGCAGTAATGTTACCGTGGAAGTTAAAGTAGAAGATACAAATGATAACAGTCCTAGCTTCAATAAACCGTTTTATGAAGTCACAGTGAAAGAAGAACAGCCCAGTGGAACACCAGTCCTACAGGTATTTTTTATTAAAATGGTCGTTTTTTGACAAAGGCAACTTCATCTCTTGCGCGAGCTATTCTTGGCTTGCATGTGACGTCATCATTTTCTAAAATCCAAAACTAAAGAGCCACCAAAGTTTTTATCTTCATCAGGCATTAGAATGGGTAAATTGACATTTGTTTACAACGTTTCAGCTCAGTAGCTTGCTTCGTCTGGAAACCAGCGCATTTTGAATTTCAGAGTTATGGCGGTGCGTGACATAAAGCTACGAGCGCGTTTGTTGAAAAATATCTTCTTATGTCGTAATTTTCCGCCTATTTAGAGGTTAAAGTATTAGAAAAAGTGCTTATGTACATGCTTTTTTGTTCAGTGCAGATAATAAGTCTCCTAGATAGCCAAAGTAAGTTCCAGATGATTACACTATTTTCCGGTCGCCATGTTGGTGTTCCACGGAGGTACACCAACATGGCGGCTCCATACTGGGCTCTGTAAATTTGTGCAGAATATTTCGACGAATATCTCAGGTTTAGGAAAACGCACAGACTTAAAACTTGGAAAAGTTTCATCTTTTCCAGTCTCCTATAGCATCACAATTTCTTGACTTCATCCTCATAATGGTTTTCGATTTATTTTTATGTTGCGTGACAGTGCAAGCGAAGAATATGATACGAGCTTGGACTCTAGTGTTTACGGCGAAGACTTCATAGATTCATGGCAGATATTCTTAACTGCCTTTGGACAGCAAACAAAAGAAAGCATATCTATGTTTATAAAACTAACAATTAGACTCAAAAAGTATTCAGTGAATATACTGTCAGTCAACGAGGAATAGCCGTGTTGAACATCGGCCGAGAGACCTTTTTCATGGCACTTTGATTAAAAGGAATGTGGCCCAATTTTGAACCGGCCATTGTCCGTTGACCGGCCGTTATTTCAAACCGTGTCTTTTTTCTGTATTTGCCAGGTTTACGCGAATGACAGTGATGCTACGTCCAATGCTTATGTGACGTACAGTCTTGTCCCAGATGTCAATCATCACTCTCTAGATTTTTCCATCAGTCCTGCCAATGGGACAATCAGAAGTGCAAAGCAGCTTGATAGAGAGACCATTAGTGAGTACTACCTCACAGTGAAAGCTGAGAATGACGACGACGCAGAGCCAGACGAGGTTTGTATGCAGGCTACCAAGCGGTAGTGCCCACTAAACAGAAAGTTTCATAGCTCCTTGCGAATGGAAAGTCACATCCAAGGAACTACTAATCAGATATACTAAATTGATCCATGGCAGCGTCCACAATACGCCGGAGAAGTTTGAGAACGCGGCTCTATATCTACGGTTAGGCCTGCCGTCCACACTGATCCTTCCCAGAAACAAAGCTTTTTGAAAACAGAAATTTGAAAATGCTGGCTGTGCGTTTTAGTGTGGACAGAAAACATTTTGTGAACGGGCATTTCCGAAACGATGACGTCACGATAATCACGTGATCACCCTGACCGAGTTTCCTTCAAGCACAAATCCAAACTGACCGGTGATTGTTCGTGTTTAAACTGATTCTTTTGGTGTAGTGTGGACGAAAAACATTTGATGCGTTTTCAGAGTGAAACCTCCGTTTTCAAGTTCCTCTGGCGCAGTCACGTGATCTAGTAGTGTTCATCCTCAGTGTGGAAAAGGCCCGTTAGAATTGGTAAACAGACGTTTCGATTCCCTCGGAGCGATTTGAACCCAAAAATTCCTCATTCATGACGAAGCTCTCCCAGGATTTGTTTATTTCTCTAACTGGTTGATGCTGGGTATTGAATTCTCGTGGGTACAATTGAAAACAGCCCATTACAGACACTACACCAACCTCGTATAGCCACGTGAATCAATATGGAATTGTTTAGAAAAGCCTGAAACGTTGAAGGGATTTAGCAAGGATTGGGTGAGCTAAGAATTAGAGATCTTTTTACACAGGCTGCATCTTTCTTACCTTGTTAATAAATTCAGTTGCCATTGGAGCGGTGTTCAGTTGAGTGTCGTTAAAGTAAAACCAAAGTAGCCATTCTCGCCAATCACAAGAGACACAGACAATTCGGTGAACCAATCAAAAGTCAAGCAAATGAATGAAGCTGATACGAAGAGCGCGAAAACCTGTACGAGTAAGTCACGATTTGTTTTGGTTTCGCTTCTGAATGGATGACAAGGTGGCGCGAGTTTTTTTTTTGGTTACACCAAATCACATTCGGCGTTCAAAGGAAACTGCCCATCTCCCAAACTGTTGTTTTTGTCTTTTTGAAGGTCAAGTACAGTGTCAGTCAAAGTCACTCTAGAAGACATCAATGATCATGTTCCAATATTTGATGAGCAGTTTTACACTGTAATGGCTACGGAAGGTGCTGCGGTAAACGCAAAGATTCTGACCGTCCAAGGTAAGTGAGAAGAACGCAAATGCGATTCCAAAACAAAATTCGGACGTGCAGGAACTTGTATAGAAATGAAATCAGTTTTGTCTTTTAACGTCCGGTTCAATCTTGTCTTATTTTGGCTTTGGTGTTTTTCTTTTTTTAACGTAAAAAGCTCGCACGAAACAGAATTACTTACAAAGGTGTGCTACAAGTGTACCAAACTCCTCTAAACTATGTTTGCAGCCCTTTTTGCACTACGCCTAATATGAGAATCTCTGGGAGTGTTTCTACGAAGGCGAAGATCGCTATGACAAACGCGACATCAGTAAGGCAGGCACTAACGACTGACGAAAGTGGCCACCAAAACGTCACTTGCGGTGTTGTTGAACGTAATGAAAGGAAAATAACGACTGTATGCATAAGTGGCGCCGAATGTGGCTAAAAAGTGTTAGAAAAACCATAACTAGGCTATGTTTCCACACAAAGAATTTCTTTCTCTTCAATGTGACGCTAAGGTTTTAAGTAATGATCCGCGTAAAAACTAGGCAGGCAACCGGCAAAATCGATTAAAAGGTGAGAAAAAATAATTTTTAAATTCAATTAAATCGATGCATCTGATTGGCTGATATCGAAAAATCGTAGAAAAAAGCAATAAAAAAGTGACATCAACAAAATTTTTTTTTGATATGTGCCCCATCTCTCTAAAATCTATCTCCCGGTAAAATTTTAGCATTGTTCTATGCGCCAATCAAAAGTTAGCCTTTTGGCGCATAGAAATTTTAAAAGTTTAAGATATGTTAAATTTACAAATGCAACGAATTCAAATCCAAAATAAAAAGATATTCGAACGGATTCCAGTGTATCTACTTTTCGATTTGAAATTCAAATTTCGCGCTTTTTGCGTGTGGACCAATCACATACGTTGAATTTAATTTGATTCGAGTAATCAGCGCCGAAATAATAACTGCCGCTATTTCCACGGCCTATTGTTCTTTTGCCTAGTTCTTGCACGGATCATTACTTAAAACTTAATGTTATTCAAATTCGGCGCCATTTATGGACTCGTTTTATCTAGCGTTATGCTTGGAAGTAGCTGCAGAGAGCCTTGTATCATTGTGTAGTTGAAGCAATAGTTCATTGCATGTGTATACCTTATATTGTAATAAAACACTAACTAAATTTTTTGTTGTTAAAAACAAAGAGAGAGTAAGATAATGTGATGGACCTTTAAGCAAGGATAATGATACGAAATCTGGAGTATACAATTCCACTACCACTAATATTTTACTATTACAGGCAACGGACAGAGATTTCGGAGGAAATGGCGAGATAAGGTATTCTGTGGAGGAAAGAAACATTGGGAATGTTTTCAAAATTGATGAAATGAGGTATTTAACCAACCTGCTGAGTAAACGAAAAAGTACTTTATGTTACCAATAATTACGTGCTTTTCTACTTTGCTGCATATTCATATACCTGTCTGCCTTGCTTCCTTCCACTTTGCCTTCCTGCCCATCAGCTTATTTGTTATTTGCAGTCGAACCTTTATTAAGCCGCCACCTGTTAAGCGGCAAGCTATCAAATTCCCGAAATTTTTGTTAACACAATCATGTGATTGAAACTCCTATTTACCGACAGCCTGGCCATCTTTTGTTAGTCCCGTGGTGGTGTTTTAACTGTCCTTATTTTAGCGGCCAACCAAAATCTAATGTACGTTGGTTGGCTTTGTCTTGGAGAAGATGATGACAAGTTAGAGTCCCAAATGGCAAATGATCACTGGTAAAAGTATTCAAAACACGTTACTTATTGCCTTCACGTACGGGTTTTGACATCTTTTTTGAGTCTCATGGTAATTTCCGGCAAACTCACCTCCCATCTCTCCCAGGCCACCTCCCACTTTCCCAAGGGTGGCTGTTTTACATTTTACGATAACTGCAGAAATTCACGCGCGCTCATTGGTTAACTTTTATTGTCAATATGCGGACAGACACATAAATTTGAAATTCATGCGACACGTCCGCAGAGAGTGAGAGCGCGCAAGTCGACAATTTGTTATCGTAAAAAAAACAAATTGACGTCAGTTTTTAATGTGTCTGTCCTGTTATTGGCAATGAATTTCGTCATAACATTGTCAAAGTAGTCTGTGGATCCACTCGGCTATCGCCTCGTGGATCCACAGCTACTTTGACAATGTTATGACAAAATTCATGTTCAATACTGACAGGACAGACGCATAAAAAACTGACGTCAATTTGTTAATTTTTTAACTGCATTTGTTAATTGATTTGTTTGTTTGTTTGTTTATTAGTTTACATAGTTACCTGTTTTTGTTTGTGATTTGCCTTGATTCAGTGGTACCATAACTGTTGTTGAGAGTCTTGACAGGGAGACAGTAGATGTTTATAACTTGTTTATTACAGCAAAGGATGGAGGCAACCAGGTGCGTGCTGATATTTCTATTCCAACTTGTGTCATGCATAAAGCTTTAGCTACATAATTAACAGTAAACATGCAAAGTGAGTAAATTTTTGACCGCAATAGAAATGAAACTGAAAACGTCCATCTGTTTTGGAAATCTCTTCAGGAAGTCACGCGGCCATTTTGCACTGAGTCAGTCCAGGGGAAAAGATCCTTTTTAATTTTTTTTTTCAAATCTCCGTTGCTGCACGTAAAGATTTAGATTCTTTTTGTTCAGTAAGCATCTCCGGATAGTGCTCCCTAAACTGTTAAGCTCATATAATGCTGTGTTGATACCCCTTGCTGCTTAAAACTTTCATTGACGAAAACTGCGAGCTGACGTTTAATTTTTAGGAGATCTTCTAGTTCCCTGAACTGAATCTTCAACTGAGTTTTCTTTCAACTGGAATGTGTAAAAACAGTGTCGTCCATGAAGCATCCCCTCAGTCGACGCACTTGCTTTAAAATTTAGAAGACAGTCGTGATAAGTTCAGGCTAGCTACACAAGATGTAAATATAAAGCTTTCTTATATTTTCTAGCCTTTTAACGTTCATGAACATTCTAGCTTATGCATGTCACCATCGAATTTCCTCGTAGAGCGCCAATGTGAACGTCACGGTATTTGTCAGTGACATCAACGACAACTCGCCCCACTTCACCTTACCGGGTGGTTACCAGTTTTCTATTGTGGAAGGAGTCGCTGGATTGACTGTGGGCGCCGTTAAGGTAAATCTGCAGTTTTTTTCTTAGATTGCAGAGAAGGAAGGGAAAACGGAGGAAAGAAATTATTTTATTTATCTAACGCTGAGGAGAAGAAGCCATTGGCATTTTAAGAATAAGAAGAGTTTGCTAGCACCCGCGACTTGTTGACCAGCGTTTTAAACCTATTTCAAGCTTTCAATAACAATTAGAACAGTGTGGAAACCAAAGATGGAAACTCCCCATAGATTCGAGTTACCGTAACTGGCTAAACCAATCAGGGCACGTGATATGTATCCACTCTATTCCTGAGTGTTACCCTTGTCGAAGAGAGTCAGGATCCTTTATCAATACAATAGTTTAGGAGTTTTTAAGTTTCGATTTCAGACTTGTACAGCGGTTTTCACTTGAATGGCGTAAAACCAAAACTAAAGTTATCACTCTAACCAGTCATTAAGGACATAGACAATACAATAAACCAATCAAAACTTGAAGTGAATACAAGTAGCCGACGTGGAGCGCGGGAAAACGCGTGCGAGGTTTTGGTTTTACTTCCGTTCGCGGTTTTATGTGAGTGTCGAGCAGTAAATGGTTTTTCATCAAATAAGCTTCATGATTGGCTAAAGAACTCGCGCCACTTTTTCAGCCAATCTGAAGTAAAACCAGAACCAATCGTGACTCGTTTCCATTCATTTTCCCGCGCTTAGGGCCAACTACATGAAATTCGAGTTTTGATTGGTTCACTGTGTTATTTGTATCCTTTTGACAGGCTAGAATGATAAACTTAGTTTTGCTTGTTAGACTCTCAACTGGAAAGCGCTCTAAGCCAAACGTGTAGCGAGCGTATTAATGCAAAACCATTACTTTTCGATACTCAAACCGCTAAAACTTAACATTGCGCTTTTGATTTGTTTCCGTTAGGCAAACGACAGTGACATCGGAGGCAATGCAGAAATCTTCTACTCATTGATGGTTACACCAACATCTGACAGGTACACCAGTATTGAGCAAGTCAATTTTAAAATCTGCACAACCTACATTTCACAATGTAAACTATTAAAGGTCCTGTTCACAAATCGACCTGGCCGGAGATTGTTGTGTTTTCAAATTTCTTCGGCTTTGTGTGGACGGAAAAACGTTTGATGCGTTTTCAAAGAGAAAACGCTGTTTTCAGATTTTGCCGGCGTACTGCTGACGGGGCCTACATGAATGAGAAATAGCACGTTTGCCATAACCTTGGTTGCAAACCTGACGCTTTCTTTTATTAGTTTCAGGATTAATTCTTCAACCGGCGAAATTTCAACGACTGAAGCATTGGATTATGAAAGATTTCACTCGCACCTTCTGGTTGTACAAGCTGAGGACCGTGGTACCCCGCAGTCGCGAAGGACAGCGGTTCAAGTGTTAATCAACGTCATTGATGTCAATGACAACGCCCCAAAGTTCTTTGAAACACAACCCGACCTGAACACCGAAGAAAACAATTTATTTTGCCCGATTTACAACACAACGGTTTGTATTTGTTTTATAATATTTTTATAACTGCAACGTAAGTCGTTTTTGATTTTATGACTTCACTTGCGATGCGTATTTTTTGCCAACGTGAGTGACGCGGGCAAACTCTGCAGACGATATTCGAAGGGGCGTGTGAGGCTCGCGCGCTTCACACGCGAGGATGATGCTTAGGGCGCTTCGCCCCTTTCGAACAGGGAGGAAAAAGCGACTGTCTTGCAGTCTATGGAAATGTAGACAGTACTGACTTTCTGAGAACTGGCAGAGGGTCCAGGCAGGCGATGTAAAACGTTTCAACCAGAATTGCGTTCTGTTTTGAGTTTTAAGTCAAAACTTATTAACGTGGCAGTTGAGGTGTTTGAATAGACTGAAGCGGTTTTTAATCGAGTGTCATAAAACCAAAAGCAAATTAATCGCTCTAGCCAATTACAAAGCTAGGACAATTTAGAAAACAATTTCTCATCTCATCGTTTAAAATCTCATATCATGTCAGGACACAGACGATCCAATGAGCCAGTCAAAACTCGAAGTAATAACATGTAGCTGACGCAAAACGCGGGAAAATGAGTACGAGCGAGTCACGATTTGTGCAGATATGTCAAGGGTTGAACGCTAATGAGATTCAAATTCCTTATGATAAGCATCACAAAGTGTCCTCATTGATAAAAAGTCACCAAAACACTCACAATTCTGTCAAATTTGAAGTAATATAAAAATGTCAAATAACTCTACCAAATATGAGGCAACGTGGTCGAGTGGTTTAGGGCGCTGGATTTGAAATCTAGAGGTCCCCAGTTCAAATCCTCCACCCTGCTATCTGGATTTGTTCTCGGTAGTCCCGATTTCAACTCCTCGACCGCGTTGTGTAAATAGCCAACTGGTCAGCCTCCCACCAGTTGCCGGGATTCTTTAATAATAGTTTATGTTCTATTTACAATATTTGTTTAAGTTATTTACAGTGTCCCCAATTAGCACAACAGTGCTAAATACATTAGATACTTAAATAAAGTTATTATTATTATTATTATTATTATTATTATTATTATTATTATTATTATTATTATTATTATTATTATTATTATTATTATTATTATTATTATTATTATATTATTATTATTATTATATTATTATTATTATTATTATTATAATATGATGTACTAATCAAACAATGCTTGCGTTCAATCCTGGACATAAGTGGATTTGTTTTGGCCTTTACTCAGTCTGATTGGATGAAAAAGCGGCGCGAGGTTTTTAAGTCACTCGTGTGGCTTAGTAAGTGCAAAATCGATTACTTTTCGACGCTCAAGCGAAAACCGCATAATTTCGTATTTCATTTTGATATTCAATGAAAGAAAGATGTAAATGATGTAAATAACTTTATATCTATTTTGGTATTCAAGTTTTGTTCTAAAAATATTCTTCTTCACGTCTTTCAGTTAGTGCCTTTTATGTCCATTGTTATTTTAGATTGCTCTATTCCTTATGCTGTATGTCTTTGTATGTCGTATCTCTACATAGGATTTCATTGTCATCTATATTCAAGATTTAACACCCGCCGATACCGAGATCGGCAGAGTAACGTCCTTTGACCGGGACGAGGCTGACAACGCCAAGATATTTTATCGTATTGAAGGTGGGTTTTCAATTTGAAGTAATTGATTATTTTGTTTAGTTGAAGATTTCCTTCCTTCATTCGTCACTTCCTCGTTTTCATGCCCCGTTATCCCCCGTCTCCATCCCCCTTCCCCCCTTACCCCCCCCCCCCCCCTGCGTTTCCTCTTTCCCATCCTTTCACTGAATTTTTCGTTTCTTGTTTTTTTTTTCAGGTAATGAGTCTAAAGTGTTTTCTATTGCAAGCCGTACTGGAATAATCCGTACAAATCAACAACTGGTGAGTGTAACGCAGAGAGTCAAAATGTGACTGGGCTTGCACAATTGCACAAATGATTTTCGACCTTTAAACAAAGTCCAGAAGTAAGTTTAAGAAACATACATGTAGCCCATTGATTGGTTTACATACCCCTAGAGCATTATTGCGTTACCCTAAAACTTAAGTTTTTTACGACTTTTTTTGTGTTCGAAGATATAAGGAAGGCGCACTATTTATAACATTTTTTATTGATTTTTCATCCTTCTTTGCAAGGTCGTTAATGAATGAATTTAAATGCTTAGACCTTGATTTTTTCAGGGTAGTTGGTTTGAGGCATTGTTTTTCGTTAGATAAAATTAGAGGTATTTTGAAGTTATTACAAAAGCATGCAAAACGAGACTTAAATTTGAGTTTGTCTCTTCGCTCGTACTTGTAGTACAGCTAAGACAGGGGTCATAAAAATAGACTGAAAGCAATTTTTCTCCAGATTTTGCAACCTAAATAGTATAACAAGTTATGCACCAAGTTTGAAGCTTTTATGGTAAAACGCAAAGGCGCTATGAATTTTCAAATTATACCAAAGTTCGTGCATCGTACACCATGTCGCATTTGCCACAAGCCTTTGAAGGGGGGTTAAGTCACGCTTACTGAGGTCGGTGTTTTTGCTATTTGGCACCCTTAGAACACTTAGCAGTGGCAGTCCAACTAACCTCTGGATTTTAGAAGCTTTTGTTTAAAACCAAAAGTCTTGAATTTTTGGGGCAATTTTGAAGGCAAATTTCTCACGTAATTTAATAGTTGCAAGTTTGCAAAAGGTATCATTTGCTAGCCCTCTTGAAAGAGAAAGAGCCTTACGAGTATCTTTGATATTGGTTGAATACCCTTGGAGAAATCAAACCTGCAAGATGGTGAAGAACGATTTTTTTTTAATTTTTAAGGCTAATATCTTACGCAATTTAACAGTTGCAAGAATACAAAAGGTCCTTTTCTGTAGCCTGTTTGTTGGACAACGTGCACGTGAAATATCGTTTATATTAGTTGAATACTCCGGGAGAAATCAAACTTGCAAAATGGCACAGAACAATTTTTTTGAAGTTTGAAGGCAAATGTCTTACGTAATTTAATAATTACAACAATGCAAAAAGTATTGTTTAAGGTGGCTCAAAACAGTTTCCAGCTCTTTCCAAAACGTAGATTATGATGGTTCATTAGTACCACTCTTTATCAATTGATGCTACAATCATGGTATCGATACACTGTATGTTACCATAGCAACACTATGACCTGATATAACACCCTTAATTTCAGCTTCAAGCGCGTATATCTCAAAAACGTCACGGTGAATTTTTTTTATCATAGAATTTTGATAAGCATGATAAGATGCAACTTTTGGCAAAGTTTAAAAAAATTCTGTACACGGGGTTCAGAGCCACCTTAAATTTTCGAAAATTTCCAGGCCATTTCACATTGATCCTGCAAATGTAAGGAAAGCGCACACTACAGTAAGGAAAGCGCACCCTACAGTAAGGAAAGCGCATACAGTAAGGAAAGCGCACACTACAGTAAGGAAAGTGCACACTACAGTAAGGAAAGCCCACACTACAGTAAGGAAAGCGCACCCTTCAGTGAGGAAAGCGCATCCTCCAGTAAGGAAAGCGCACACTACAGTAAGGAAAGCGCACACTACAGTAAGGAAAGCGCACACTACAGTAAGGAAAGTGCACACTACAGTAAGGAAAGCCCACACTACAGTAAGGAAAGCGCACCCTTCAGTGAGGAAAGCGCACCCTCCAGTAAGGAAAGCGTACACTACAGTAAGGAAAGTGCACCAATTATAAGGAAAGCGCACAGACATCGTAAGGAAAGCGCACCAGGAACATGGCTATTTATACCCGTGAATGGAGAGAGGTTTTCTGTAGCTAATAGTTATGGCTCACACAGGGTGGTATTACCTCCGGTGTTTTTAGTGTAGCACGTCAAGGAATATGGCTACATTTAAGCCTGTACCTCTCATTCCCATTAGCTGGGATACTCTTCCACTGCAGGCTTCTTTCCTGCTGTCTCTCTCTGTTCTCTTTTCCCAGGGCTTTTCCCATGAAATCTGAAAAGAAACCTGAAAATGAGGTTGTTGAATCTAGCCCAACAATGGAATTTTTTTGTCTGATGTATTTCCCTTCCATAGATAAGAGATCAGAAACCAGGTTACAACTTGACTGTGATCGCTGAAAACTCTTTGGCTTCTCCCAAGCTATCGACAAACTTGACGATTCAGGTCATCGTATATGACGTCGGTGTTCAAAGACCGCAGTTTAGCTCGAGTCAATATCAGACAGAGGTTTCAGAGTCAGTGGCGGTCGGGACATCTGTGATAAAAATCAACGTCACCAACAGTGAGCAGGTAGTAAACGAGTTTGTACAAAGCTACAAAATACCTTCTAGGAAAAGAGCGCAGTTTATGGTGAAATTTAATCAAATAAACGCGCAGTTTTTCCTGCTACAGGAATGTATAATTCCCCTTGCTGATTGCCATATGTTATCATACATTATCACTCGCGTCGATTAACATACATTAAAACAATATTTAGCGTGCATAATCATACATTAGAGCAATAACCCTCAAATCGTAATTGTCAAACATTCTCTTTAGGTGTCATGGCCACCATCTCGGAACTTGGGTTTGTATAAGAATCTGTGGAAGGATTTCACGTCTTGGAAGCGAAATGTGTTATTACTAAATAAAGGTCAACTCCAAAAGGACCGTTACGTCATGTTCAAATGCTTTATTAAACAGGTTTAAAAGGAAAACATTTCTTTAGAGTTAACCTTTGTGTTTTCTTGGTATTTTTTAGGTGGTGACCTCGTATGTTTTGTTCAAAATCTTGTATGACCAAAGTAGCGCGGGCTCAAGGAAGTTTGTGATAGAACCTGAAACGGGACTCATTACTACACAGGGGGGACTGGACCGAGAAACGACTTCCAACTACACCGTGAGCACCGCAGATAACCTGGTTTTAGATATTGTAACATTTGTTTTACGACACAAATCTCAATGCTTTTTTTTCTTAGTCGGTAGAGTGTCTCACCCGTGCCGCTGAAGTTCTGGGCCTAAATGCCGTCTCCAGTCTCAATTTTTTGACTCCATTTCTTCCATCTTTTACTTGCACTTCGCACATCACTTCTGTCTCTTCGCCATTTTGATGTGTACTCGAACCATCCCAGAATCCCTTGCGTTACCGAGTTGTTAGACACTGCAAGTCTGTATGTTTTTTAATGACCTGGCAAACTGATAACACCGACAGAAAGAAGCTTGGTAATAGCTCGCGTCACGCACTCTCTTTCATAATCCAGTCCTATCTTCTTTAATGTCAACCACCCATTTTCATCAGTTTGGTGTTTAGTTTTCTTAATAAATTGTTATTTAACAATCAGTTCACACTAAATATCGTGTACCATCGAGTTATGATGCACGCGGGAAGTTAACGGAAGAGCAGTTTCAAGCGTTTCTCTAGAGTAACTCTAGCTTCTTTAGTTCTCTCTGAAATTTCCAAGGGCACCGTAACTAGATAGTGCACAGCTAAAAGCATGAAAGAATTGTTTTATGACATTGCTGGTGGAAATATACATCAAAACCCGTGCGTGCGAGAAAACAAAGTTCTGGTGATTTACAATATAGGACTATGGTGCACTTTTACGTATGCTGGATTTTATTGCGTGGTTCTGTTAGCCATGTTACGATTGTTATTCCTTGCAAGGGTATTTATATTTCTTACAGCAATGTTTTGTATCTTGCAGTTGAAAGTAGAGGCGAAGGTACTGAACTCAGATCTTGAACATAACTTGTTGTCAACTGCAGTACCCGTGTTCATCAGTGTTAGCGATGTGGATGATAACTTCCCTCGTTTTGTGCAACGAAGTTACCGGTGAGAAGTCATTTTTGTTAGAGATTTGACAACAAGAGTGGTTATGTCCTCTGAAAGGATCTCATTTGCGCGCCTAATTCAAACTTTCAGGTTTACGACAAGTGAACTATCACGTGTCGGTGACGTCATTGGGCAAGTGCGAGCTGTGGATGTCGATGAAGACAACCAAGCTGAAGTGTTTTACCAAATTGCGAGTGGTAACCAGAAAGGTAGGCGACAAATCTCATATCTTCGTATCTAGATACCAACATTTGATCTGTTGCAAGTGACGTCATAAATCAGACATTTAAAGTTGTTTTAGTAATTGCTTTATACAGCTGTGCCATCCCTTGTCATGAATTTATCTTCTGCGTTTTGCTGGTTTCGTCTTAGGTCTTTTCAATATCAGCCAAAATCAGGGAACAATTTACGTCAATCGTAGTTTGGAGCAAGAAGCAGCCTCTACCTTCCACCTGGTTATAGAAGCACGCGATTCACCCGAAGGTGACAAGACAAGGAAACGAAGAGGTGACTTGTAATACATAAGAGACTTTTCACTTTGCTGCGTGATGTCGATGTGCGTGCGCGCGCAAGCATCTCATTACTGAGAGGTGCCTATACGGAATCATTTTAGTTGTACCCAGCGTTGCCAAGTCTTCTTTTATGGAACACAATTACAGCAACGGGCCCTTAAAATCTGGCCGTATTTAATAACAGGGTGGTCGTATTGACGCTCGTCACAGGAATTCAAACTAATGAATCATGTATGATGATTCATGTGATGATACAATAGTCGTATTTGAATACTAACAAATCATATGATGATTTGATGTGTACCCCTAACACCATAGTATGATTCCATTCCTCTCTAAATCATCACCATGATGTTTTGAGGAGTGTGAAAATCATGACTGGAATCATAACCATGATTCCCAGTCTTTGCGTTGTGCGAAGGTAACCGGAACGAGCACGGGACGCGTCCCGTGCTCGTTCCGGTTACCTTCGCACAACGCAAAGAAAACCTGGTAGTGATTCTAACCGTAATCTAACGTTCCTCTTAGTAATGTATTATATTTGCTTTGAGGATGGTCTGACGCTCTAAACTTCAGCTTAACGAACTCGTAACACAGTTGCTTTTAAACCGGCTTACGCACTTCAAATTGATAAAAAAGCGTTTTACTTGTTCACTGGCGCAGCCCAACAGTTTGTTTAAAAGTAAATCCTTTGTTTTGTTCGTTTGTTTGTTGGTTTGTTTATTTGACGCTGTCTTTTCTTGAGGAAGCACGGCGGCCTCATCGCTAGTACGTTCGTCTCCGGAACGAGCAGTCTAGGTTGGCCCGACATTGTCATTGTGTTCTCGGGCAAAACACTTTACTCTCGCAGTGCCTCTCTCCACCCAGGTGTATAAATGAGTACCGGTGAATTTAATGCTGGGGGTAACCCTGCGATGGACCGGCATCCCATCAAGGGGGGAGAAGAAATACTCCTAGTCGCCTTATACTACAGAGACTGGGATAAGCTCCGGCCAGGTGGGCCACGTCACTTGACTCGTGTGCAGACTTAACCTTACCTGTTTGTCATTTTCTTTAGGCCAAGACATCACTTTTGACGAGGTTACAGCAACAATTCAAATCAGTGACGAGAACAATAATCCTCCAGTTTTTACTCAAGCACGTTTCATAGGAGGTGAGGATTCTTTCTAGCTGGGTCGCGTAACAGCAATGTCTGGTCTTTCGAGTTCCTCCTTGCGTGCGTGTTCCTGTACATGCCATTGTTTTCTGCGCTCAGATCTCTTTCCTCCTATGAGTAAAAAAATTATTTTGAGCCTCTGCTTAGGAGAAAGAAATTGGTGCGCAATCTGGTGAAAGGGGCGTTTCGGCAATTTTAGATTGAAACGTATTGTTAAGAGTTTTAAAATAGGCCCTTTGCAGCTAAGCCATCACGTGATCTACTTTTCATAGCGGAGCTCCGGCGGCCGAACGCCGCCAAGCGGAGCCCCATACCCATATAAGGAAACTGAAGGAAACCCATGAATTGATTTTCTCATGTGTATCATGGCTAGCGGTATTGCTCGTGGGCGCACACGACGACGACAAAGACGACGGAGTCGCGCAACATATCGGCCATACTCCAAATAATAGGTTGACAGAGATATGCAGGCTTGATTTACCGTGTACTTCTTTGATATTGAACATCCATGTTATGATGAATTGACATCTGTCAAAACAAGGAATCCGCTGACCAATATCACGTGACCATATCGCGGGCTCAAGTATACAACTCATCGAGATCACGTGTTTTTTCGAAGTTGACCGCTGACCAAATACTCGTTTTTGATTTGGTCACGGGCTCAAGTCAGATTAACTTGTAGAAAACAGGGCAGGATTGTTTGGAAGGCGGTTAATGCAAGCCCAGGATTAAAATTTATTCAAATTATAGCTTTTTCCTCTATACAAATGTTTTTTGCGACTATGAAACTCCCTACAGAAAGCCAAACAATAAACAGAAAACATCACCGCAAAGTTACAAAACTCAAATCAAAATTCTACCTTTTTCTGGGTTAGCTTAATCGGGCACTGAACAACCCGACCAAGGAACTACGCTTTTAGGCTGGCCTAAATCTATACATTAAAATTACGGGCTATAACTTAACGAATGCCAGAAATAGAAAAGCGTGTCGAAAATATCAAAATGGCCAAGTTTGAGTCCCCGTCACTAGAGATTGAAATTTTATGACAGTCTAAATTTTTAAAAAGAAGATATGTATGGAAACTGTTGTTGGAGAGTAAGGCCTTTCTCTTCTCAACATTTTCCATACAAATGCTCTAAAACTTTCCGAAATTTCAAACTGTTATATAAACTTACTCTTCAATGCCAGTGGTCTCAAACTTGGCAATTTTGATATTTTTATATGCTCTTTTCACTTCTGGCTTTCATTAAGGGTATAGCCCATAATACAGATTTTTTAAGGAAATATTTGGTCACGTGACCCTTTTAAGTGTCTATGGGAATGCGCACTCCTTTTGACGCGACTGTTGGTTGAAATAACGTGCAATGATGTGTCTTCTTGTCTGGTTAACTCGCGAGTTTTAACCAAATTTGGACTCGCAGAAATGACATAGCCTTGAAATTGAACTCCATGAAAAGACACATTTTAGCCACTCACTTAACATGAACATAAATTAACGTACTTTATTTATAGCCCGGATTTATACTCGAAAAGCTGGAGCTTGTTCACAACAAGTATTTAGATGCGAGTGTTTGGTCCCTAGTGAGCTTATTTCCCCATTACTCCCATTTTTTACTGACAGACTAAATATGTCTTACATTTCATCAGGTATTCCCTCAACTCACATGTAATCTTTTTCTATTTATAATGAATTTTAGGCTTTTATGAAGGTGAAACCTCAAACAACACTGTTGTGGCAAATGTTCAGGTAATCAAGTCTTCTTGACTTAAGCATTTACATAATTTTTTGTTCTAAGCTAATAGTTTAGGCGTGTTCCACCATTGTAATTCCAGGAGTTCATAGCACAATTGCTTTTTTCTTTGTCGCTCAGGCATTGGATAAGGACTCTGGTGCTTATGGCTCTTTGCTGTACTCCATCGTGCACGAAGAGATTCCTGGGATTTTCTCCATAGACGCAAGCACCGGTGAAGTAACCCTGTCCAACCTCTCGGTCCAGATCACCGCGAGGCTGCATTATACTCTGTCAGTTTCAGCCGTGGACAACCTGGAGAAAGTGCCTTACCACAAGACCAATCAAAACGCTTCTGTTCATGTACGTTTGTTGTTGTTGTGCTGCTGCTGTTGTTGCATTTAGGGAACGTTTACCATTTTAGATTTCCCAATAACTCAGGCTTGTTTTCCTTTTTTCCTTTCAGATTTTCGTTCTCTCTGATTCCACAAAGCTTTCACTTGAGCTTGGTGTTCCTCTTGAATTTGTTCAAGAGAAGAGAAACGAGATTGAAAGGTGTGTTTTTTACCCTCTGTTGTGTGCATAGATCACTATTCGTATTCTCGATAATTGATAAATTTCCTTCGGCATGTCGATAAAGGACAAAATCCACTGTTTATCATGCCGCGTCTTCGAGTAACTTCGACACTTCCATGGATTGTGAGCGCGGCAATTAAATCTAAATGGGCACTAAATATTTTGCTTCCCATCGTTTATTTTGGATTATGGAACAAGATTAACCTTCGCTTTTCAAGAGTATGTCTGTTGTGGATGGCTAGGATGCAAACATATAGGTAGAATTCAACATTTATTTCGTGTGTGTTTTCAGAGTAGCGTGAAGTGTGAGAAAATAATTTGCTCTGGCATTTGTAGGCCACCCCCTCTAAAAAGCTGGCGCAAATAGGGTTAAAATCGGTAAAATAAATACATAACCTTGCTTTCCGATGCGAATGGTCCTGTCCGTTTCATGCAAAGCAGCGAGCAAAAGTATAGCTAACCACAGCTCACGGTTAACAGTAGCGCAGCTAAAATGTGTCTCCGACACTATATCAAGCTGATTTGAGAATAACCAACCACATAAGACAGAAATCTCCACCGTCATTTACGCTCCTTTCATTCAAAACTCGAATCAAATGGCCTCTAGGTTGACCGCAACCACAAGTTTTCTGAGGGTATTTTTTCAACTCCTGTAAGTTTCAAGGCAACGTCCAAGCTTTTCGGCTCACAGGGCTGCTCCGATGACAAAAAACTGACTTGATTTTTCCAGCATTTTCTTTAAGATTTGTAGATTTCGCAGTTCAATTCTGCTTTCGCTGTAAGTTTTCATTCCACGAGAAGCGACGCTCGAGTCAGGTTTGACATTGGGAAGAGTTGAATTTTTTAAATAAATTAATCTCAGAAACATTATGTTTACTGGGTTTGTTAAATTCGAGATAAAGCAATGGTTTTCGGCTTACCAAGACTAAGTTTGTGCGTGGTTTAGTCTCGCTCGACTGCCGACTGAGACTGCTCGAAAATTACTTCTGTATCATTTTCTAAAAGAAACGGCTTTATCTTTCGTTTTCTGGCTTCTCGAACCTGTTGAATGCCTCGGCAAGACTTTTTTTTTATCTTATCTTTTGCCCAGTCACGTAAAATATCATCCTTATTCTCAAAACTTTCCGCCATTTGAAAACGGCAGAGGGAAAAACTTTGCAATGATGACGTCAATCGTGCATCTGTCCTCTAATAGATCATAGCCGGGTACCAATCAAAATGCGAGAATAACTTGAGTTATTATATAATTGGTATTGTTTGTTTTTTTAGTTTATCGCCTAAATTGTCTATCTAGTACAAAGTATAGAGCTGAGTTTGACATTTGGCAGGGCTGCGTGAAATGAGTTCCTTCTTCGACAGCTCGTCTTGACAAATTCAACAGTTCGTCATTCGCAATCCGTCTTTCACCTTTACCATCCGTGTCCCCTTTGATTTGATATTGCCTTTTTTGGTGTTTTTCCAACTTAACAGATGACCATTTTGAACACAGCAAAAAAGGCAAGGATTCTAATCGTAACCCAAAAATCTGATTTGTTTACCACTCGTGTTTATTTCAACCTCTGATTGAATGCTTGAGGGGGTACTCCCAAAAAAGTTGGGTGGAGGCGTTCGGCCTCCTTCCTAAAACCCTTAACCTATTGATGACCAAAATCCGCGATTTTCGCTTCCCTCTTCATGACCTGACCAAACATTTGCTACCCGCAGTTGCTCTAAACATAATTTAGGAAGGGCTTTTGATGATGGCCTTATCGAAAATGATGAAAAAGTATCTTCTTCCATGAAACATGCCCAATTCAAGACTAGTGTGTGGGAAAAAATTGCCGATATTCTAAACCATAAATAAGTTAGCAGCTAACTGAAAGTCTAATAACCATGAAAACCATCTGTATTATCGTGCAATGCCTTGTAGTGAGAACTACCTGAAGTTGTGAGCTAGTAGTTCATATTTACGAGCAGAATAACTGACTTGCCTATGATGGAATAACCTAGAACAACAATGAGCTAATTGGCAGCCAATAGCGGTTTACAATTACTCAACGTTTGTTTGGAGTCTAGCAAGAACACAGGTCTTTTGTAAATTGTTCTTTGGTTACGCCCCTGGTGATGGGACGCCAGATACCACTATCCCGCATTAGTTGTGTTCTTGTATTAAAATATCTTTGGATCTAAGTTCTGTGTGCTGTTGATGTCTCTGAAGTTAATTCCCTGTAACAGCTTCCGGTACTGATCCCCGAAGCAGGAGAGATTTCCAAGGTTTTTACAGACTGAAGTGCTATTCCAGGCCAAAAACCTATCATCACACTAGAGTGCAAGAACTATAGCTTATTTATGACCTTAGTTAATACATATGTTATGACCAAAACGGCTAAAAAACCATACCCTATGGAGGCGCACATACCTATATAACCCATATAAGAGAGTACCCACCGGGATTAAATGACTAACTTGTTTTCCTTGCTGTCATAAATGCTCTTCTGTAATTTCGTAGATTAGTTCAAATTTGACATGATAATCAATCTCTTGTACTTACTACCAAGCCGTTGCTAGTGGAAACGGTGATTCCCCGTTATCAGTTGTCTTGTAAACAGTCTTCCGTCTAGAAATAATATAATAAAGCAGATATATTGAACACCGGAACGCATCCATGACGCGATTCGCACACTTTAAATGCAGTGGCCACGTGCTCGGTTTGTTGAATGTGAACATATCAACATATCGGTTACCCAGTTTCGGAACACAGCACCATTTTGTGCCAGTGCCCGGGCACTAGTGCTCGGGCACCAAGTGTGAACACAGCCTCTGACACCCGTGGAGAGCCTCGTTCTCGTGTAAAACCGCCCGCGATGGTGTCTACTGGCGTGACAGATTTGTAACTGTCAAAGGCAAAGGTTCCATCGCTATCGTCCAATCAGGAACATATTAAAAGACCCTATGATTCCTGTCGAATCGGCGGATTGTGGAATCATACGTTTTTTTGGTTGATTCAAAGACCTTATAGTGCCCACAGGTATCTTCTACGCGAGTCTTTTTCGTCGAATGTGTCAGTAGTTCACAGACGTTTCCAGATCCAATGCAAACAAAGTCTGCAAATTAGTCGAATCTTGCCAGTGTCATAATCATGTAATAACCCACATAGCTTAACATTATTAACCTAAATCCACTATCGATATTCACATTTTATATCTAATCAAAGTTATTTCGCTATCTGAAAAATGTCAGCAATCAAACCTCACCTATATAAGCTTACCGTTTTTTCTTGCGACACGCGATGATTATGCTTATCACTCCTGCCACCCCGATACCCACACACAGTACTAACATGGCGGCGATTACAGCACTGAACTCTTTCCTTGAGCCTGTCGACGCTTCCGCTGTCCCGCCTGCAGGAATGTGTATGTTCCATTTTCTGAAAATACCGCTGATCAGGTCGGTGTGATTTAGCAAACCGCTGAAAGCCAATCCATAAGTTAAGAAGTAGTTTTATGTCATAACAAACAAGAATGGAACTACAAACAGGGGAAAAACGATTGCATATACAGAGCAGCTGCAAGTGGTTGAAGATGAAATGGCAAAAAACGGTTCCCGATGAAAATATGGTCTTCGAAACGGAAAACTAAGAATGTTGGAGACTCACCTCATTAAGTCCTCCTGGTTTAGTACATTTAGCGTTTTATTGTCGATGGCGTGAAAATAGATAATGGTCCTAAAACGGAAGAAAGCATCTGTTAGTGAGGCAGTACCAGTAGTAAAGTCTGCATAGAGCCAAGTGTGTACTCTCAGTCGCTTAAAGTGTCTGAAAGTGTTTCACCTCTGAGTCTCTCCCCCGTCTCTTCCTGATGGCATGAATTACCCATCGGATTGCATTCGCATGCTCACGAGTTCTATCCACAAAAATGTCTCCTTGAACACTCTACCCTTGGAGAGTGGGTGGGTCTTCATTGAGTGCAGTTGTCATGACTACGTCTACAAAGAAACTTACCGTCCGTCACCATTCTCTTGCATGTCTTTAATTATCACTGCTCCCCCAGTAAGATTACGCAGCATGCTTAAGATGAGATAGAGAAAAATGTTAAGCAAAAACCAAAATAATCGCAGGTGGCCAATCACTACACGGCCAGGTATCGCAGCAGACCAGTAGTATAGGACTGGGAATAGCTTGCAAGGGAGGCTTATGGGTGGGAATATCATTAAAAAGAGATTGATGTCATTAGCATTTGAAAAGACTTCACTATCCCTAGATTATAAGTATATTAATGGACTGGCCCCATCAGATATCTCTAGCTTTTTTTGGACCGAGAATAACTAAATACAGTTTAAGGGGGTAAAGATCTCAATGTTGAGCAAGTATCTTACAATAGCTACTACGTACATTTATCTCGTTTTCATATATTGTTACTTATTATTGGAATGATGTAAATAACTCTATCAAGCTTAGAAAATCCATTTCCCAATTTCGAAATAGCATAAGTAAAAATTTTTGATTTTAAAGGATGGTCATGTCGCTCCTGCACATCATAAACTTAGCATGGTATATTACATTATATCTTGATTACACCGCCATATTCTTAGACATGTTTAATTAACCTTAAATATTTAAGGCTTTGTTATTTTATTATTTAGGTCATTTCTCGTGTCCTCTATAATTTAATTATCTAGGCTAATCTTGATTTATACACTTTTAATATTTCTATATTGTTTTTGTACTTTAATCATAAGTTAATTTGTCGAGCGTTTTTAAAATGAGCCACGTTGCTCGGAAGATTAGGCGACCACTTCCCACATCATCGACTTAAAATAAATCATTACTATTGCTAAAAAACTTCCCACATAAGCCTCAGTTCCAAGCTAGTTCCAGTCCCATACCGAGAATACGAATAGTGATCTATGCACACAACAGAGGGTAAAAAACACACCTTTCAATCTCGTTTCTCTTCTCTTGAACAAATTCAAGAGGAACACCAAGCTCAAGTGAAAGCTTTGTGGAATCAGAGAGAACGAAAATCTGAAAGGAAAAAAGGAAAACAAGCCTGAGTTATTGGGAAATCTAAAATGGTAAACGTTCCCTAAATGCAACAACAGCAGCAGCACAACAACAACAAACGTACATGAACAGAAGCGTTTTGATTGGTCTTGTGGTAAGGCACTTTCTCCAGGTTGTCCACGGCTGAAACTGACAGAGTATAATGCAGCCTCGCGGTGATCTGGACCGAGAGGTTGGACAGGGTTACTTCACCGGTGCTTGCGTCTATGGAGAAAATCCCAGGAATCTCTTCGTGCACGATGGAGTACAGCAAAGAGCCATAAGCACCAGAGTCCTTATCCAATGCCTGAGCGACAAAGAAAAAAGCAATTGTGCTATGAACTCCTGGAATTACAATGGTGGAACACGCCTAAACTATTAGCTTAGAACAAAAAATTATGTAAATGCTTAAGTCAAGAAGACTTGATTACCTGAACATTTGCCACAACAGTGTTGTTTGAGGTTTCACCTTCATAAAAGCCTAAAATTCATTATAAATAGAAAAAGATTACATGTGAGTTGAGGGAATACCTGATGAAATGTAAGACATATTTAGTCTGTCAGTAAAAAATGGGAGTAATGGGGAAATAAGCTCACTAGGGACCAAACACTCGCATCTAAATACTTGTTGTGAACAAGCTCCAGCTTTTCGAGTATAAATCCGGGCTATAAATAAAGTACGTTAATTTATGTTCATGTTAAGTGAGTGGCTAAAATGTGTCTTTTCATGGAGTTCAATTTCAAGGCTATGTCATTTCTGCGAGTCCAAATTTGGTTAAAACTCGCGAGTTAACCAGACAAGAAGACACATCATTGCACGTTATTTCAACCAACAGTCGCGTCAAAAGGAGTGCGCATTCCCATAGACACTTAAAAGGGTCACGTGACCAAATATTTCCTTAAAAAATCTGTATTATGGGCTATACCCTTAATGAAAGCCAGAAGTGAAAAGAGCATATAAAAATATCAAAATTGCCAAGTTTGAGACCACTGGCATTGAAGAGTAAGTTTATATAACAGTTTGAAATTTCGGAAAGTTTTAGAGCATTTGTATGGAAAATGTTGAGAAGAGAAAGGCCTTACTCTCCAACAACAGTTTCCATACATATCTTCTTTTAAAAATTTAGACTGTCATAAAATTTCAATCTCTAGTGACGGGGACTCAAACTTGGCCATTTTGATATTTTCGACACGCTTTTCTATTTCTGGCATTCGTTAAGTTATAGCCCGTAATTTTAATGTATAGATTTAGGCCAGCCTAAAAGCGTAGTTCCTTGGTCGGGTTGTTCAGTGCCCGATTAAGCTAACCCAGAAAAAGGTAGAATTTTGATTTGAGTTTTGTAACTTTGCGGTGATGTTTTCTGTTTATTGTTTGGCTTTCTGTAGGGAGTTTCATAGTCGCAAAAAACATTTGTATAGAGGAAAAAGCTATAATTTGAATAAATTTTAATCCTGGGCTTGCATTAACCGCCTTCCAAACAATCCTGCCCTGTTTTCTACAAGTTAATCTGACTTGAGCCCGTGACCAAATCAAAAACGAGTATTTGGTCAGCGGTCAACTTCGAAAAAACACGTGATCTCGATGAGTTGTATACTTGAGCCCGCGATATGGTCACGTGATATTGGTCAGCGGATTCCTTGTTTTGACAGATGTCAATTCATCATAACATGGATGTTCAATATCAAAGAAGTACACGGTAAATCAAGCCTGCATATCTCTGTCAACCTATTATTTGGAGTATGGCCGATATGTTGCGCGACTCCGTCGTCTTTGTCGTCGTCGTGTGCGCCCACGAGCAATACCGCTAGCCATGATACACATGAGAAAATCAATTCATGGGTTTCCTTCAGTTTCCTTATATGGGTATGGGGCTCCGCTTGGCGGCGTTCGGCCGCCGGAGCTCCGCTATGAAAAGTAGATCACGTGATGGCTTAGCTGCAAAGGGCCTATTTTAAAACTCTTAACAATACGTTTCAATCTAAAATTGCCGAAACGCCCCTTTCACCAGATTGCGCACCAATTTCTTTCTCCTAAGCAGAGGCTCAAAATAATTTTTTTACTCATAGGAGGAAAGAGATCTGAGCGCAGAAAACAATGGCATGTACAGGAACACGCACGCAAGGAGGAACTCGAAAGACCAGACATTGCTGTTACGCGACCCAGCTAGAAAGAATCCTCACCTCCTATGAAACGTGCTTGAGTAAAAACTGGAGGATTATTGTTCTCGTCACTGATTTGAATTGTTGCTGTAACCTCGTCAAAAGTGATGTCTTGGCCTAAAGAAAATGACAAACAGGTAAGGTTAAGTCTGCACACGAGTCAAGTGACGTGGCCCACCTGGCCGGAGCTTATCCCAGTCTCTGTAGTATAAGGCGACTAGGAGTATTTCTTCTCCCCCCTTGATGGGATGCCGGTCCATCGCAGGGTTACCCCCAGCATTAAATTCACCGGTACTCATTTATACACCTGGGTGGAGAGAGGCACTGCGAGAGTAAAGTGTTTTGCCCGAGAACACAATGACAATGTCGGGCCAACCTAGACTGCTCGTTCCGGAGACGAACGTACTAGCGATGAGGCCGCCGTGCTTCCTCAAGAAAAGACAGCGTCAAATAAACAAACCAACAAACAAACGAACAAAACAAAGGATTTACTTTTAAACAAACTGTTGGGCTGCGCCAGTGAACAAGTAAAACGCTTTTTTATCAATTTGAAGTGCGTAAGCCGGTTTAAAAGCAACTGTGTTACGAGTTCGTTAAGCTGAAGTTTAGAGCGTCAGACCATCCTCAAAGCAAATATAATACATTACTAAGAGGAACGTTAGATTACGGTTAGAATCACTACCAGGTTTTCTTTGCGTTGTGCGAAGGTAACCGGAACGAGCACGGGACGCGTCCCGTGCTCGTTCCGGTTACCTTCGCACAACGCAAAGACTGGGAATCATGGTTATGATTCCAGTCATGATTTTCACACTCCTCAAAACATCATGGTGATGATTTAGAGAGGAATGGAATCATACTATGGTGTTAAGGGTACACATCAAATCATCATATGATTTGTTAGTATTCAAATACGACTATTGTATCATCACATGAATCATCATACATGATTCATTAGTTTGAATTCCTGTGACGAGCGTCAATACGACCACCCTGTTATTAAATACGGCCAGATTTTAAGGGCCCGTTGCTGTAATTGTGTTCCATAAAAGAAGACTTGGCAACGCTGGGTACAACTAAAATGATTCCGTATAGGCACCTCTCAGTAATGAGATGCTTGCGCGCGCACGCACATCGACATCACGCAGCAAAGTGAAAAGTCTCTTATGTATTACAAGTCACCTCTTCGTTTCCTTGTCTTGTCACCTTCGGGTGAATCGCGTGCTTCTATAACCAGGTGGAAGGTAGAGGCTGCTTCTTGCTCCAAACTACGATTGACGTAAATTGTTCCCTGATTTTGGCTGATATTGAAAAGACCTAAGACGAAACCAGCAAAACGCAGAAGATAAATTCATGACAAGGGATGGCAGAGCTGTATAAAGCAATTACTAAAACAACTTTAAATGTCTGATTTATGACGTCACTTGCAACAGATCAAATGTTGGTATCTAGATACGAAGATATGAGATTTGTCGCCTACCTTTCTGGTTACCACTCGCAATTTGGTAAAACACTTCAGCTTGGTTGTCTTCATCGACATCCACAGCTCGCACTTGCCCAATGACGTCACCGACACGTGATAGTTCACTTGTCGTAAACCTGAAAGTTTGAATTAGGCGCGCAAATGAGATCCTTTCAGAGGACATAACCACTCTTGTTGTCAATCTCTAACAAAAATGACTTCTCACCGGTAACTTCGTTGCACAAAACGAGGGAAGTTATCATCCACATCGCTAACACTGATGAACACGGGTACTGCAGTTGACAACAAGTTATGTTCAAGATCTGAGTTCAGTACCTTCGCCTCTACTTTCAACTGCAAGATACAAAACATTGCTGTAAGAAATATAAATACCCTTGCAAGGAATAACAATCGTAACATGGCTAACAGAACCGCGCAATAAAATCCAGCATACGTAAAAGTGCACCATAATCCTATATTGTAAATCACCAGAACTTTATTTTCTCGCACGCACGGGTTTTGATGTATATTTCCACCAGCAATGTCATAAAACAATTCTTTCATGCTTTTAGCTGTGCACTATCTAGTTACGGTGCCCTTGGAAATTTCAGAGAGAACCAAAGAAGCTAGAGTTACTCTAGAGAAACGCTTGAAACTGCTCTTCCGTTAACTTCCCGCGTGCAT
This sequence comes from Platygyra sinensis, assembly GCA_019787425.1. NCBI lineage: Eukaryota > Metazoa > Cnidaria > Anthozoa > Scleractinia > Merulinidae > Platygyra > Platygyra sinensis. The sequence continues at coordinate 20,470 of JAHPZR010040459.1, read as the reverse complement.
CATAACTCGATGGTACACGATATTTAGTGTGAACTGATTGTTAAATAACAATTTATTAAGAAAACTAAACTTCAAACTGATGAAAATGGGTGGTTGACATTAAAGAAGATAGGATTGGATTATGAAAGAGAGTGCGTGACGCGAGCTATTACCAAGCTTCTTTCTGTCGGTGTTATCAGTTTGCCAGGTCATTAAAAAACATACAGACTTGCAGTGTCTAACAACTCGGCAACGCAAGGGATTCTGGGATGGTTCGAGTACACGTCAAAATGGCGAAGAGACAGAAGTGATGTGGGAAGCGCAAGCAAAAGATGGAAGAAATGGACTCAAAAAATTGAGACTGGAGACCGCATTTTAGGCCCAGAACTTCAGCGGCACGGGTGAGACACTCTACCGACTAAGAAAAAAAAGGCATTGAGATTTGTGTCGTAAAACAAATGTACAATATCTAAAACCAAGTTATCTGCGGTACTCACGGTGTAGTTGGAAGTCGTTTCTCGGTCCAGTTCCCCCTGTGTAGTAATGAGTCCCGTTTCAGGTTCTATCACAAACTTCCTTGAGCCCGCGCTACTTTGGTCATACAAGATTTTGAACAAAACATACGAGGTCACCACCTAAAAAATACCAAGAAAGTACAAAGGTTAACTCTAAAGAAATGTTTTCCTTTTAACCTGTTTAATAAAGCATTTGAACATGACGTAACGGTCCTTTTGGAGTTGACCTTTATTTAGTAATAACACATTTCGCCTCCAAGACGTGAAATCCTTCCACAGATTCTTATACAAACCCAAGTTCCAAGATGGCGGCCATGACACCTAAAGAGAATGTTTTGACAATTACGATTTGAGGGTTATTGCTCTAATGTATGATTAGGCACGCTAAATATTGTTTTAATGTATGTTAATCCATGCGAGTGATAATGTATGATAACATATGGCAATCAGCAAGGGGAATTATACATTCCTGTAGCAGGAAAAACTGCGCGTTTATTTGATTAAATTTCACCATAACCTGCGCTCTTTTCCTAGAAGGTATTTTGTAGCTTTGAACAAAATCGTTTACTACCTGCTCACTGTTGGTGACGTTGATTTTTATCACAGATGTCCCGACCGCCACTGACTCTGAAACCTCTGTCTGATATTGACTCGAGCTAAACTGCGGTCTTTGAACACCGACGTCATATACGATGACCTGAATCGTCAAGTTTGTCGATAGCTTGGGAGAAGCCAAAGAGTTTTCAGCGATCACAGTCAAGTTGTAACCTGGTTTCTGATCTCTTATCTATGGAAGGAAAATACATCAGACAAAAAAATTCAATGGTTGGGCTAGATTCTACAACCTCATTTTCAGGTTTCTTTTCAGATTTCATGGGAAAAGCCCTGGGAAAAGGTGGTAAATTAAGCCCAGTAGTTTAGGTTCTGTTTCCGCCAATCCCCTTGGCTCAGTCTTCTCCTCTGGGCTGGGGGCGTGGACTCCACCACGAACAGCCGCTGTCAGCCAAGTGTATGCAGTGATCTTGCACTGAGTCGAGATTCAAAGGTCGAGAGTTCTGGCCAATGGGCACAGTCTTAAGTTGAAAGGGTGTAAACAAACAAACTGTCGAGATCAGCTAAGAGACAGCAGGAAAGAAGCCTGCAGTGGAAGAATATCCCAGCTAATGGGAATGAGAGGTAAAGGCTTAAATGTAGCCATATTCCTTGAAATGCTACACTAAAAACACCGGAGGTAATACCACCCTGTGTGAGCCATAACTATTAGCTACAGAAAACCTCTCTCCATTAACGGGTATAAATAGCCATGTTCCTGGTGCCCTTTCCTTACGATGTCTGTGCGCTTTCCTTATAATTGGTGCGCTTTCCTTATTGTAGTGTACGCTTTCCTTACTGGCGGGTGCGCTTTCCTTACTTAGTGTGCGCTTTGCTTACTTAGTGTGCACTTTCCTTACTTAGTGTGCACTTTCCTTACTTAGTGTGCGCTTTCCTTACTTAGTGTGCGCTTTCCTTACTTAGTGTGCACTTTCCTTACTTAGTGTGCGCTTTCCTTACTTAGTGTGCGCTTTCCTTACTTAGTGTGCACTTTCCTTACTTAGTGTGCGCTTTCCTTACTTAGTGTGCACTTTCCTTACTTAGTGTGCGCTTTGCTTACTTAGTGTGCGCTTTGCTTACTTAGTGTGCACTTTCCTTACTTAGTGTGCACTTTCCTTACTTAGTGTGCGCTTTCCTTACTTAGTGTGCGCTTTCCTTACTTAGTGTGCACTTTCCTTACTTAGTGTGCGCTTTGCTTACTTAGTGTGCGCTTTGCTTACTTAGTGTGCACTTTCCTTACTTAGTGTGCGCTTTGCTTACTTAGTGTGCGCTTTCCTTACTTAGTGTGCACTTTCCTTACTTAGTGTGCACTTTCCTTACTTAGTGTGCGCTTTCCTTACTTAGTGTGCGCTTTCCTTACTTAGTGTGCACTTTCCTTACTTAGTGTGCGCTTTGCTTACTTAGTGTGCACTTTCCTTACTTAGTGTGCGCTTTGCTTATTTAGTGTGCGCTTTCCTTACTTAGTGTGCGCTTTCCTTACTTAGTGTGCGCTTTCCTTACTTAGTGTGCGCTTTCCTTACTTAGTGTGCGCTTTGCTTACTTAGTGTGCGCTTTCCTTACTTAGTGTGCGCTTTCCTTACTTAGTGTGCGCTTTGCTTACTTAGTGTGCGCTTTGCTTACTTAGTGTGCGCTTTCCTTACTTAGTGTGCGCTTTCCTTACTTAGTGTGCACTTTCCTTACTTAGTGTGCGCTTTGCTTACTTAGTGTGCGCTTTCCTTACTTAGTGTGCGCTTTCCTTACTTAGTGTGCGCTTTGCTTACTTAGTGTGCGCTTTCCTTACTTAGTGTGCGCTTTGCTTACTTAGTGTGCACTTTCCTTACTTAGTGTGCGCTTTGCTTACTTAGTGTACGCTTTCCTTACTTAGTGTGCGCTTTCCTTACTTAGTGTGCGCTTTGCTTACTTAGTGTGCGCTTTGCTTACTTAGTGTACACTTTCCTTACTTAGTGTACGCTTTCCTTACTTAGTGTGCGCTTTCCTTACTTAGTGTGCGCTTTGCTTACTTAGTGTGCACTTTCCTTACTTAGTGTGCACTTTCCTTACTTAGTGTGCGCTTTCCTTACTCAGTGTGCGCTTTGCTTACTTAGTGTGCGCTTTCCTTACTTAGTGTGCGCTTTGCTTACTTAGTGTGCGCTTTCCTTACTTAGTGTGCACTTTCCTTACTCAGTGTGCGCTTTCCTTACTTAGTGTGCGCTTTCCTTACTTAGTGTGCGCTTTGCTTACTTAGTGTGCGCTTTCCTTACTTAGTGTGCACTTTCCTTACTTAGTGTGCGCTTTGCTTACTTAGTGTGCACTTTCCTTACTTAGTGTGCGCTTTGCTTATTTAGTGTGCGCTTTCCTTACTTAGTGTGCGCTTTCCTTACTTAGTGTGCGCTTTCCTTACTTAGTGTGCGCTTTCCTTACTTAGTGTGCGCTTTCCTTACTTAGTGTGCGCTTTGCTTACTTAGTGTGCGCTTTCCTTACTTAGTGTGCGCTTTCCTTACTTAGTGTGCGCTTTGCTTACTTAGTGTGCGCTTTCCTTACTTAGTGTGCACTTTCCTTACTCAGTGTGCGCTTTGCTTACTTAGTGTGCGCTTTCCTTACTTAGTGTGCGCTTTGCTTACTTAGTGTGCGCTTTCCTTACTTAGTGTGCACTTTCCTTACTCAGTGTGCGCTTTCCTTACTTAGTGTGCGCTTTCCTTACTTAGTGTGCGCTTTGCTTACTTAGTGTGCGCTTTCCTTACTTAGTGTGCGCTTTCCTTACTTAGTGTGCACTTTCCTTACTCAGTGTGCGCTTTGCTTACTTAGTGTGCGCTTTCCTTACTTAGTGTGCGCTTTGCTTACTTAGTGTGCGCTTTCCTTACTTAGTGTGCACTTTCCTTACTCAGTGTGCGCTTTCCTTACTTAGTGTGCGCTTTCCTTACTTAGTGTGCGCTTTGCTTACTTAGTGTGCGCTTTCCTTACTTAGTGTGCACTTTCCTTACTTAGTGTGCGCTTTGCTTACTTAGTGTGCACTTTCCTTACTTAGTGTGCGCTTTCCTTACTTAGTGTGCGCTTTCCTTACTTAGTGTGCGCTTTCCTTACTTAGTGTGCGCTTTCCTTACTTAGTGTGCGCTTTCCTTACTTAGTGTGCGCTTTCCTTACTTAGTGTGCGCTTTCCTTACTTAGTGTGCGCTTTCCTTACTTAGTGTGCGCTTTGCTTACTTAGTGTGCGCTTTCCTTACTTAGTGTGCACTTTCCTTACTTAGTGTGCACTTTCCTTACTTAGTGTGCGCTTTCCTTACTTAGTGTGCGCTTTCCTTACTTAGTGTGCACTTTCCTTACTTAGTGTGCGCTTTGCTTACTTAGTGTGCGCTTTGCTTACTTAGTGTGCACTTTCCTTACTTAGTGTGCGCTTTGCTTACTTAGTGTGCGCTTTCCTTACTTAGTGTGCACTTTCCTTACTTAGTGTGCACTTTCCTTACTTAGTGTGCGCTTTCCTTACTTAGTGTGCGCTTTCCTTACTTAGTGTGCACTTTCCTTACTTAGTGTGCGCTTTGCTTACTTAGTGTGCACTTTCCTTACTTAGTGTGCGCTTTGCTTATTTAGTGTGCGCTTTCCTTACTTAGTGTGCGCTTTCCTTACTTAGTGTGCGCTTTCCTTACTTAGTGTGCGCTTTCCTTACTTAGTGTGCGCTTTGCTTACTTAGTGTGCGCTTTCCTTACTTAGTGTGCGCTTTCCTTACTTAGTGTGCGCTTTGCTTACTTAGTGTGCGCTTTGCTTACTTAGTGTGCGCTTTCCTTACTTAGTGTGCGCTTTCCTTACTTAGTGTGCACTTTCCTTACTTAGTGTGCGCTTTGCTTACTTAGTGTGCGCTTTCCTTACTTAGTGTGCGCTTTCCTTACTTAGTGTGCGCTTTGCTTACTTAGTGTGCGCTTTCCTTACTTAGTGTGCGCTTTGCTTACTTAGTGTGCACTTTCCTTACTTAGTGTGCGCTTTGCTTACTTAGTGTACGCTTTCCTTACTTAGTGTGCGCTTTCCTTACTTAGTGTGCGCTTTGCTTACTTAGTGTGCGCTTTGCTTACTTAGTGTACACTTTCCTTACTTAGTGTACGCTTTCCTTACTTAGTGTGCGCTTTCCTTACTTAGTGTGCGCTTTGCTTACTTAGTGTGCACTTTCCTTACTTAGTGTGCACTTTCCTTACTTAGTGTGCGCTTTCCTTACTCAGTGTGCGCTTTGCTTACTTAGTGTGCGCTTTCCTTACTTAGTGTGCGCTTTGCTTACTTAGTGTGCGCTTTCCTTACTTAGTGTGCACTTTCCTTACTCAGTGTGCGCTTTCCTTACTTAGTGTGCGCTTTCCTTACTTAGTGTGCGCTTTGCTTACTTAGTGTGCGCTTTCCTTACTTAGTGTGCACTTTCCTTACTTAGTGTGCGCTTTGCTTACTTAGTGTGCACTTTCCTTACTTAGTGTGCGCTTTGCTTATTTAGTGTGGCGCTTTCCTTACTTAGTGTGCGCTTTCCTTACTTAGTGTGCGCTTTCCTTACTTAGTGTGCGCTTTCCTTACTTAGTGTGCGCTTTCCTTACTTAGTGTGCGCTTTGCTTACTTAGTGTGCGCTTTCCTTACTTAGTGTGCGCTTTCCTTACTTAGTGTGCGCTTTGCTTACTTAGTGTGCGCTTTCCTTACTTAGTGTGCACTTTCCTTACTCAGTGTGCGCTTTGCTTACTTAGTGTGCGCTTTCCTTACTTAGTGTGCGCTTTGCTTACTTAGTGTGCGCTTTCCTTACTTAGTGTGCACTTTCCTTACTCAGTGTGCGCTTTCCTTACTTAGTGTGCGCTTTCCTTACTTAGTGTGCGCTTTGCTTACTTAGTGTGCGCTTTCCTTACTTAGTGTGCGCTTTCCTTACTTAGTGTGCACTTTCCTTACTCAGTGTGCGCTTTGCTTACTTAGTGTGCGCTTTCCTTACTTAGTGTGCGCTTTGCTTACTTAGTGTGCGCTTTCCTTACTTAGTGTGCACTTTCCTTACTCAGTGTGCGCTTTCCTTACTTAGTGTGCGCTTTCCTTACTTAGTGTGCGCTTTGCTTACTTAGTGTGCGCTTTCCTTACTTAGTGTGCACTTTCCTTACTTAGTGTGCGCTTTGCTTACTTAGTGTGCACTTTCCTTACTTAGTGTGCGCTTTGCTTATTTAGTGTGCGCTTTCCTTACTTAGTGTGCGCTTTCCTTACTTAGTGTGCGCTTTCCTTACTTAGTGTGCGCTTTCCTTACTTAGTGTGCGCTTTGCTTACTTAGTGTGCGCTTTCCTTACTTAGTGTGCGCTTTCCTTACTTAGTGTGCGCTTTGCTTACTTAGTGTGCGCTTTCCTTACTTAGTGTGCACTTTCCTTACTCAGTGTGCGCTTTGCTTACTTAGTGTGCGCTTTCCTTACTTAGTGTGCGCTTTGCTTACTTAGTGTGCGCTTTCCTTACTTAGTGTGCACTTTCCTTACTCAGTGTGCGCTTTCCTTACTTAGTGTGCGCTTTCCTTACTTAGTGTGCGCTTTCTTTACTTAGTGTGCGCTTTCCTTACTTAGTGTGCCTGCGCTTTCTCTAGTGTGCGCTTCTATTAGTGTGCGCTTTCCTTACTTAGTGTGCGCTTTGCTTACTTAGTGTGCGCTTTGCTTACTTAGTGTGCGCTTGCTCTTCCTTACTCAGTGTGCGCTTTGCTTACTTAGTGTGCACTTTCCTTAAGGCCGAGACACACGATGCGACAAATCGCGGCGACACGTCGCTGCGACAAGTCGCCTCGTGTGCACTGCTGCTGCGACAAGACACTTGTTCTGGACACGCACTAGCGAATTTGGAAGAGGGGAAATGTGAACTAGTTTCCAAATTTAACATGGCGGACCAGCGAATACAGCGAAGGGAAAATAATTGACGCTCCCTCATTGGTTGATTTTAATTTTGTCGCAGCGACTTGTCGCAGAAGCGTACACACGATGCGACAAGGCTGCTTGCGCTTATTTTGTCGCTGCGATATGTCGCACGAATTCAAACCAGTTTGAATTCGTGCGACAGATCGCAGCGACAAAATTCTGTCGCAGCGACAAAATTCTGTCGCAGCGACAATGATTTTCACATGTCACACGAGGCGATTTGTTGCAGCAACCTGTCGCGGCGACGTGTCGCAACGATTTGTCGCATCGTGTGTCTCGGCCTTTACTCAGTGTGCGCTTTCCTTACTTAGTGTGCGCTTTCCTTACTTAGTGTGCGCTTTCCTTACTTAGTGTGCGCTTTGCTTACTTAGTGTGCGCTTTCCTTACTTAGTGTGCACTTTCCTTACTTAGTGTGCGCTTTCCTTACTTAGTGTGCGCTTTCCTTACTTAGTGTGCGCTTTCCTTACTTAGTGTGCGCTTTCCTTACTTAGTGTGCGCTTTCCTTACTTAGTGTGCGCTTTGCTTACTTAGTGTGCGCTTTCCTTACTTAGTGTACGCTTTCCTTACTTAGTGTGCGCTTTCCTACTTAGTGTGCGCTTTGCTTACTTAGTGTGCGCTTTCCTTACTTAGTGTACGCTTTGCTTACTTAGTGTGCGCTTTCCTTACTCAGTGTGCGCTTTCCTTACTCAGTGTGCGCTTTGCTTACTTAGTGTGCACTTTCCTTACTTAGTGTGCGCTTTCCTTACTTAGTGTGCGCTTTGCTTACTCAGTGTGCGCTTTCCTTACTCAGTGTGCGCTTTGCTTACTTAGTGTGCGCTTTCCTTACTGTAGTGTGCGCTTTCCTTACTGTATGCGCTTTCCTTACAGTGCGCTTTTCCTTACATTTGCAGGATCAATGTGAAATGGCCTGGAAATTTTCGAAAATTTTAGGTGGCTCTGAACCCCGTGTACAGAATTTTTTTAAACTTTGCCAAAAGTTGCATCTTATCCTGCTTATCAAAATTCTATGATGAAAAAAATTCAGCTTGCCGTTTTTGAGATATACGCGCTTGAAGCTGAAATTAAGGGTGTTATATCAGGTCATAGTGTTGCTATGGTAACATACAGTGTATCGATACCATGATTGTAGCATCAATTGATAAAGAGTGGTACTAATGAACCATCATAATCTACGTTTTGGAAAGAGCTGGAAACTGTTTTGAGCCACCTTAAACAATACTTTTTGCATTGTTGTAATTATTAAATTATGTAAGACATTTGCCTTCAAACTTCAAAAAAATTGTTCTGTGCATTTTGCAAGTTTGATTTCTCCTGGAGTATTCAACTAATATACACGATATTTCACGTGCACGTTGTCCAACAAACAGGCTACAGAAAAGGACCTTTTGTATTCTTCTAACTGTTAAATTGCGTAAGATATTAGCCTTAAAAATTTTAAAAAAATCATTCTTCACCATCTTGCAGGTTTGATTTCTCCAAGAGTATTCAACCAATATCAAAGATACTCGTAAGGCTCTTTCTCTATCAAGAGGGCTAGCAAATGATACCTTTTGCAAACTTGCAACTATTAAATTACGTCAGAAATTTGCCTTCAAAATTCCCCCAAAAATTCAAGACTTTTGGTTTTAAACAAAAGCTTCTAAAATCCAGAGGTTAGTTGGACTGCCACTGCTAAGTGTTCTAAGGGTGCCAAATAGCAAAAACACCGACCTCAGTAAGCGTGACTTAACCCCCTTCAAAGGCTTGTGGCAAATGCGACATGGTGTATGATGCACGAACTTTGGTATAATTTGAAAATTCATAGCGCCTTTGCGTTTTATCATAAAAGCTTTAAACTTGGTGCATAACTTGTTATACTATTTAGGTTGCAAAATCTGGAGAAAAATTGCTTTCAGTCTATTTTTATGACCCCCGTCTTAGCTGTACTACAAGTACGAGCGAAGAGAAAAACTCAAATTTAAGTCTCGTTTTGCATGCTTTTGTAATAACTTCAAAATACCTCTAATTTTATCTAACGAAAAACGATGCCTCAAACCAACTACCCTGAAAAAATCAAGGTCTAAGCATTTAAATTCATTCATTAACGACCTTGCAAAGAAGGATGAAAAATCAATAAAAAATGTTATAAATAGTGCGCCTTCCTTATATCTTCGAACACAAAAAAAGTCGTAAAAAACTTAAGTTTTAGGGTAACGCAATAATGCTCTAGGGGTATGTAAACCAATCAGTGGGCTACATGTATGTTTCTTAAACTTACTTCTGGACTTTGTTTAAAGGTCTAAAATCATTTGTGCAATTGTGCAAGCCCAGTCACATTTTGACTCTCTGCGTTACACTCACCAGTTGTTGATTTGTACGGATTATTCCAGTACGGCTTGCAATAGAAAACGCTTTAGACTCATTACCTAACAAAAAAAAACAAGAAACGAAAAATTGAAAGGATGGGAAACAGGAAACGCAGGGGGGGGGGGGTAAGGGGGGAAGGGGGATGGAGACGGGGGATAACGGAGCATGAAAACGAGGAAGTGACGAATGAAGGAAGGAAATCTTCAACTAAACAAAATAATCAATTACTTCAAATTGAAAACCCACCTTCAATACGATAAAATATCTTGGCGTTGTCAGCCTCGTCCCGGTCAAAGGACGTTACTCTGCCGATCTCGGTATCGGCGGGTGTTAAATCTTGAATATAGATGACAATGAAATCCTATGTAGAGATACGACATACAAAGACATACAGCATAAGGAATAGAGCAATCTAAAATAACAATGGACATAAAAGGCACTAACTGAAAGACGTGAAGAAGAATATTTTTAGAACAAAACTTGAATACCAAAATAGATATAAAGTTATTTACGTCATTTACATCTTTCTTTCATTGAATATCAAAATGAAATACGAAATTATGCGGTTTTCGCTTGAGCGTCGAAAAGTAATCGGTTTTGCACTTACTAAGCCTCGCGCCGCTTTTTCATCCAATCAGACTGAGTAAAGGCCAAAACAAATCCACTTATGTCCAGGATTGAACGCAAGCATTGTTTGATTAGTACATCATATAATAATAATAATAATAATAATAATAATAATAATAATAATAATAATAATAATAATAATAATAATAATAATAATAATAATAACAATAATAATAATAATAATAATAATAATAATAATAATAATAATATAATAATAATAATAATAATAATAATAATAATAATAACTTTATTTAAGTTAATTTATGTATTTAGCACTGTTGTGCTAATTGGGGACACTGTAAATAACTTAAACAAATATTGTAAATAGAACATAAACTATTATTAAAGAATCCCGGCAACTGGTGGGAGGCTGACCAGTTGGCTATTTACACAACGCGGTCGAGGAGTTGAAATCGGGACTACCGAGAACAAATCCAGATAGCAGGGTGGAGGATTTGAACCGGGGACCTCTAGATTTCAAATCCAGCGCCCTAAACCACTCGACCACGTTGCCTCATATTTGGTAGAGTTATTTGACATTTTTATATTACTTCAAATTTGACAGAATTGTGAGTGTTTTGGTGACTTTTTATCAATGAGGACACTTTGTGATGCTTATCATAAGGAATTTGAATCTCATTAGCGTTCAATCCTCGACATATCTGCACAAATCGTGACTCGCTCGTACTCATTTTCCCGCGTTTTGCGTCAGCTACATGTTATTACTTCGAGTTTTGACTGGCTCACTGGATCGTCTGTGTCCTGACATGATATGAGGTTTTAAACGATGAGATGAGAAATTGTTTTTCTAAATTGTCCTAGCTTTGTAATTGGCTAGAGCGATTAATTTGCTTTTGGTTTTATGACACTCGATTAAAAACCGCTTCAGTCTATTCAAACACCTCAACTGCCACGTTAATAAGTTTTGACTTTAAAACTCAAAACAGAACGCAATTCTGGTTGAAACGTTTTACATCGCCTGCCTGGACCCTCTGCCAGTTCTCAGAAAGTCAGTACTGTCTGCATTTCCATAGACTGCAAGACAGTCGCTTTTTCCTCCCTGTTCGTCATCCTCGCGTGTGAAGCGCGCGAGCCTCACACGCCCCTTCGAATATCGTCTGCAGAGTTTGCCCGCGTCACTCACACTGGCAAAAAATACGAGTCGCAAGTGAAGTCATAAAATCAAAAACGACTTCCGTAGCAGTTATAAAAATATTATAAAACAAATACAAACCGTTGTGTTGTTAGTCGGGCAAAATAAATCGTTTTCTTCGGTGTTCAGGTCGGGTTGTGTTTCAAAGAACTTTGGGGCGTTGTCATTGACATCAATGACGTTGATTAGCACTTGAACCGCTGTCCTTCGTGACTGCGGGATACCTTGGTCCTCAGCTTGTACAATCAGAAGGTGCGAGTGAAATCTTTCAAAATCTAATGATTCAGTCGTTGAAATTTCGCCAGTTGAAGAATTAATCCCGAACCTAATTATGCATAAAAGAAAGCGTCATGTTTCCAGCCGAGGTAAAAGCAAATTTCAGTATTTCTCATTCATTTTGGCCCCGTCAACAGTACGCCATCGAAATCTGATAACAGCATTTTCAGTCTGAAAACGCATCAAATGTGTTCCGTCCACACAAAGCCGAAGAAATTTGAAAACGCAACAATCTCCGGTCAGGTTGTGTGGACGGGGCCATCAATAGTTTACATTGAGAAATGTAGGTTGTGCAGATTTTAAAATTGACTTGCTCAGTACTGGTGTACCTGTCAGAAGTTGGTGTAAACCATCAATGAGTAGAAGATTTCCGCATTGCCTCCGATGTCACTGTCGTTTGCCTAACGGAAACAAATGAAAAGCACAATGTTAAGATTTATCGGTCTGAGTGTCGAAAACTAATGATTTTGCATTAATGCGAGACACGATGGCTTAGAGCGCTTTCCAATTGAGTGTCTTGAAAACAAAACCAAATTTATCATCCAAGCCTGTCACAAAAAAACACAGATAACACAGTGAACCAATCAAACTCGAATTGCACGTAGTTGACCCTAAGCGCGGGAAAATGAGTGGAAACAAGTAACGATTGGTTTTGGTTTTACTTCTGATTGGCTGAAAAAGTGGCGCGAGTTCTAAAGCTAATCGTGTGGCTTATTTGATGTAAAACCAACTGCTTTTCGACGCTCAAATAAAAACCGCGCTATAACAACTCGCGTCACTTTTTATCCAAACGGAAGTCAAACCAAAACCTCGCACGCGTTTTCCCGCGCTTCACGTCAGCTGAATGTAATTACTTGGAGTTTTGATTGGTTCACTGTATTGTCTGTGTTCTTTGTGATTGGTTAGGGTGATTACTTTGGCTTTGGTCTTACGTCACTCAAGTGAAAACCGCTGTACAAGTCGGGAATTCGGAAACCTAAAACTAAAAACTACTAAACTATTGAATTGATAAAGGTCCTGACTCTTCGACAAGGGTAACACTCAGGAATTACGTAGTACATTAGCCAGTTACGGTAACTCGAATCTATGGAGAGTTTCCATCCTTGGTTTCCGCACAGTTATAATTGTTATTGAAAGCTTAGGAAAACTTGAAGTTTAAAAACCCTAGTCAACAAGTTGCTGGTAATAGCAGCTTTTCTTATTTCTAAAATGTCTGAGCAAGCACCGGCAATGGTTTCTTTTCCTCAGCGTTACGTAGATAAAATAATTTCTTTCCTCCGTTTTCCCTTCCTACTCTGCAATCTAAGAAAAAAACTGATGATTTACCTTAACGACGCCTACAGTCAATCCAGCGACTCCTTCCACAACAGAAAACTGGTAGCCGCCCGGTAAGGTGAACTGGGGTGAGTTGTCGTTGACGTCACTGACAAATACCGTGACGTTTACAGTGGAACTCTACGAGATAATTCGATGGTGACATGCATCAGCTAGAATGTTCATGAAAGTTTAAAGGCTAGAAAATGGAAGAAAGCTTTATATTTACATCTTGTGTAGCTAGTCGAACTTATTACGACTGTCTGCTAAATTTTAAAGCAAGTGCGTCGACTGCGGGGATTTTCATACACGACACTGCTTTTACACCTTCCAGTTGACCGAAGTCTCAGTTGAAGATTCAGTTCAGGGCACTATAAGATCTCCTAAAAATTAAATGAGCTCGCAGTTTTGTCACTGAAAGTTTTCAGCAACAAGGGTATTTTCACAGCATTATATGAGCCAAGAGACTATTGTATGAGCTTAACAGTTTAGGGAGCACTATCCGGAGATGCTGAGTGAACAAAAAGAGTCTAAATCTCCACGTGCAGCAACGGAGATTTGCAAAAAAAGAAAAAAAATAAAGGATTTTTTCCCCGACTGACTGCAAAATGGCTGCATACTTGCTGAAGAAATTTCCAAAAACAATTTTCAGTTCCATCTCTATTACCGTCAAACATTCCATGCACTTGGCATGTTTACTGTTAATTATGTAGATAAAGCTTTATGTATGATACAAGTTGGAAGAGAAATATCAGGGCGCACCTGGTTGCCTCCATCCTTTGCTGTAATAACCAACATATAAACATCTACCGTCTCCCTGTCAAGACGCTCAGCAACAGTTATGGTACCACTGAATCAAGGCAAATCACAAACAAAAACAGGTAAATATGTAAACTCATAAACAAACAAAAAATACGTTAATGAATGCAGTTGAAACCTGTTAAACAGCCACTCTCGGGGAATGGGAGGTGACCTGGGGGAGATGGGAGGTGAGTTTGTCAGAAATTAGCATGAGACTTAGTAAAGATGTCAATTTATTTGAATACTTTAAGGTGGTTCAAAACAGTTTCCAGCACATTCCAAGATGGGTCATAATTAACACTCTTTATCAATTGATGGTACAATCAAGGTATCACAAATATGCCCAATCACTGGTGAACACGTTGGTATTATTTCGTGTCACAATAGGTTACCATGGCAACACTTTGACCTGCTAAAAACACCCTTAATTTCAGCTGTAAGCGCTTATATTTCAAAAACGGCACGGTGAAATTTTTTTCTTATTATAGAATTTTAATAAGCAGGATAAGATGCAACTTTTGGCAAAGTTTAAAAGAATTCTGTACGTGCGGTACAAATACCAAATACGCTGATGGGCAGGAAGGCAGAGAGGAAGGAAGCAAGGCAGACAGGTACGTGAATAAGTAGGAAAGTAGAAAAGCACGCATGGTAAGAAAGAAATTGGGGGGTACTTAACAGGTTAGCTAAATACCTCAGTTCATCAATTTTGAAAACATTCCCGATGTTTCCGTCCTCCACAGAATACGTTATCTCTCCATTTCCTCCGTAATCTTTGTCCGTGGCCTGTAATCGTAAAACATTAGTGGTAGTGGAATTTTTTACGATAACAGCACAAATTCTCGCGCGTGCATTGGCTAATTTTTATCCTCAATAAGCAGACAGACACATGAATTTATAATCTATGCTATGCGGCAACAAGCGAGATCGGACAATTTGACAGTTTGTTATCGCAAAAAGCAAATTGATGCCAGTTTTTAATGCGTCTGTCCTGTTATAGACAATGACTTTCGTCATAACATTGTCAAAGTACATCCACAGCTACTTTGACAATGTTATGACGAAATTCATGATCAATAACAGGACAGATGAATGAAAAACTGACGTCAATTTGTTAAATATAATCCAGATTTCTTATCATTATCCTTGTTCAAAGTTCCGTCACATTATCTTACTCTGTCTTTGCTTTTTAACAACAAAAAAGATAACAACATTGGTATTTTATTACAATATAATGTATACTGATGCAATGAACTATTGCTTCAACTACAAAATGATACAAGGCTCTCTTTAGCTACTTCCAAGCATAACGCCGGATAAAACGAGTCCATAAATGACGCTGAATTTGAATAACATTACGTTTTAAAACCTTAGAGAAAAATTCGTTTGTGTGGAAACATAAGCTTTTTAAGGTTTTCTAACACTTTTTAGCTAAATTCGGCGTCATTTATGTACAGTCGTTATTTTCCTTTCATTACTTTCAACAAAACCGCAAGTGACGTTTTGGTGGCCACTCGATTGAATTTGTCGGCCGTTAGTGCCCGCACTACTAATGTTGTATTTGTCATTGCGATCTTCACCTTCGTAAAAACACTCCCAGAGATTCTCATACTAGTGCGAAAAGGACTGCTAACATAGTTTAGAGGAGTTTGCTACAGGTGTATCACACCTTTGTGAGTAATTCTGTCTCGTGAGAGCTTTTACGTTAAAAAAGAAAACACCAAAGCCAAACAGGATGGTCAAAATAACGCAAGATTGAAGCGGATGTTAAAAGGCAAAACTGATTTCATTTTTATACATGTTCCTGCATGTCCGAATTTTGTTTTGGACTCGCATTCAAGATTTTTTTTCTCACTTACCTTGACGGTCAGAATCGTTGCATTTACTGCAGCGCCTTCCGTAGCCGTTACAGTGTAAATCTGCTCATCAAATATTGGAGCATGATCATTGATGTCTTCTAGAGTGACTTTGACTGACACTGTACTTGACCTTCAAAAAGACAAAACAACAGTTTGGGAGATGGGCAGTTTCCTTTGAACGCCGAATGTGATTGGTGTAAAAAAAAAAAACTCGCGCCACCTTGTCATCCATTCAGAAGCGAAACCAAAACAAATCGTGACTTACTCGTACAGGTTTTCGCGCTCTTCGTATCAGCTTCATTCATTTGCTTGACTTTTGATTGGTTCACCGAATTGTCTGTGTCTCTTGTGATTGGCGAGAATGGCTACTTTGGTTTTACTTTAACGACACTCAACTGAACACCGCTCCAATGGCAACTGAATTTATTAACAAGGTAAGAAAGATGCAGCCTGTGTAAAAAGATCTCTAATTCTTAGCTCACTCAATCCTTGCTAAATCCCTTCAACGTTTCAGGCTTTTCTAAACAATTCCATATTGATTCACGTGGCTATACGAGGTTGGTGTAGTGTCTGTAATGGGCTGTTTTCAATTGTACCCACGAGAATTCAATACCCAGCATCAACCAGTTAGAGAAATAAACAAATCCTGGGAGAGCTTCGTCATGAATGAGGAATTTTGGGTTCAAATCGCTCCGAGGGAATCGAACGTCTGTTTACCAATTCTAACGGGCCTTTTCCACACTGAGGATGAACACTACTAGATCACGTGACTGCGCCAGAGGAACTTGAAAACGGAGGTTTCACTCTGAAAACGCATCAAATGTTTTTCGTCCACACTACACCAAAAGAATCAGTTTAAACACGAACAATCACCGGTCAGTTTGGATTTGTGTTTGAAGGAAACTCGGTCAGGGTGATCACGTGATTATCGTGACGTCATCGTTTCGGAAATGCCCGTTCACAAAATGTTTTCTGTCCACACTAAAACGCACAGCCAGCATTTTCAAATTTCTGTTTTCAAAAAGCTTTGTTTCTGGGAAGGATCAGTGTGGACGGCAGGCCTAACCGTAGATATAGAGCCGCGTTCTCAAACTTCTCCGGCGTATTGTGGACGCTGCCATGGATCAATTTAGTATATCTGATTAGTAGTTCCTTGGATGTGACTTTCCATTCGCAAGGAGCTATGAAACTTTCTGTTTAGTGGGCACTACCGTTTGGTAGCCTGCATACAAACCTCGTCTGGCTCTGCGCGTCGTCATTCTCAGCTTTCACTGTGAGGTAGTACTCACTAATGGTCTCTCTATCAAGCTGCTTTGCACTTCTGATTGTCCCATTGGCAGGACTGATGGAAAAATCTAGAGAGTGATGATAGACATCTGGGACAAGACTGTACGTCACATAAGCATTGGACGTAGCATCACTGTCATTCGCGTAAACCTGGCAAATACAGAAAAAAGACACGGTTTTGAAATAACGGCCGGTCAACGGACAATGGCCGGTTCAAAATTGGGCCACATTCCTTTTAATCAAAGTGTCATGAAAAAGGCTCTCGGCCGATGTTCAACACGGCTATTCCTCGTTGACTGACAGTATATTCACTGAATACTTTTTGAGTCTAATTGTTAGTTTTATAAACATAGATATGCTTTCTTTTGTTTGCTGTCCAAAGGCAGTTAAGAATATCTGCCATGAATCTATGAAGTCTTCGCCGTAAACACTAGAGTCCAAGCTCGTATCATATTCTTCGCTTGCACTGTCACGCAACATAAAAATAAATCGAAAACCATTATGAGGATGAAGTCAAGAAATTGTGATGCTATAGGAGACTGGAAAAGATGAAACTTTTCCAAGTTTTAAGTCTGTGCGTTTTCCTAAACCTGAGATATTCGTCGAAATATTCTGCACAAATTTACAGAGCCCAGTATGGAGCCGCCATGTTGGTGTACCTTCGTGGAACACCAACATGGCGACCGGAAAATAGTGTAATCATCTGGAACTTACTTTGGCTATCTAGGAGACTTATTATCTGCACTGAACAAAAAAGCATGTACATAAGCACTTTTTCTAATACTTTAACCTCTAAATAGGCGGAAAATTACGACATAAGAAGATATTTTTCAACAAACGCGCTCGTAGCTTTATGTCACGCACCGCCATAACTCTGAAATTCAAAATGCGCTGGTTTCCAGACGAAGCAAGCTACTGAGCTGAAACGTTGTAAACAAATGTCAATTTACCCATTCTAATGCCTGATGAAGATAAAAACTTTGGTGGCTCTTTAGTTTTGGATTTTAGAAAATGATGACGTCACATGCAAGCCAAGAATAGCTCGCGCAAGAGATTAAGTTGCCTTTGTCAAAAAACGACCATTTTAATAAAAAATACCTGTAGGACTGGTGTTCCACTGGGCTGTTCTTCTTTCAATGTGACTTCATAAAACGGTTTATTGAAGCTAGGACTGTTATCATTTGTATCTTCTACTTTAACTTCCACGGTAACATTACTGCTATACATTTCAACAGTTTGGGTTTCTCTGGCGTAAACCTGAGAAAAAATGTCAGATTACGAAACAAAAAGTGAGGAAATTGTCAAGACAGGTGCGCTCAATGCAGTGATGAATACGAAAAGAAAAGTTCTTTCTCACCAAAAAGTTATAGATTCTTGCTTTTCCCGGTCTAACGATCCATTTATGACAAGTACACCAGTATTTGGATCGATGGCGAAATCGTCTCTACCGTCCAGCAAATAGAATGCAAAGGTAGCGTTGTTTCCCTAAAGAGATAAGAAGCCACACAACAGAAGCAATTAAAACAAAAACATAGAGATATATAAGGTTACAGAGTCTTTTAATCCAGAGGGAAAAAAACAGTTACCGCTCGTAAGATTATAAAAAAATCTGGGACATTTCCCGTTTTAAAAATTTCTTTTGCTAAACTAAAGGCTTTCATGATTTTTACAAAATGCAAAAACGTAAAATGTAAATCTTATTTATAGTGGTCATGAACTTAGCTAGTTTACAAGCATGCCACTGAAACAAAGGAAACAAACATTAAGTGCAATTTTGTCATGTAGGATAAGGGATGGCGCAGTGGTGAAAGCGCTCGCCTCCCACCAATGTGCATGGCCCTGGGTTCTATTTGGCCTGGCACCATATTTGGGTTGAGTTCTTTTCTCGGTTCTCGGGTTTTCCTCGATCTCTCCTTGAAACCCATATTTCCAAATTCCAATCCTCTATAAATGTCACAAATTTTTCATTAACCAGAAAATTAAAATAAACGCCCTACTGACACTAACTTTGTCTGCATCACTCGCCGTCACTTGTCCAACCGTGGCATCCATTTGCGCGTTCTCTCTGATCACAAATGAATAATGTTTTTCTGTAAAATTGGTGAGTGGTCATTCACGTCTCCAACCTCGATTCAACAGCCGCATGATCAGGGAGATGAAAAGTTGAATAAGCCTACAAATGTACAAAGGAGATCATCTGTACAAATTTTTAAGACACAACTAAGTTAGTTCAGAGGGCTAATAAGTAAATCAAACAATCGGATTTTTCCATTGCCGTCTCAATATTCTCTAAGTACCGGCTCTGGCACGGTCCCGAATGATCCCGCAAGGTCATCCTTGAAGATCTTCGGGTAGTTGCAGTCGTGTAATAAAAATATCTTACTCCAAGCGCGCTGCACAGGACCGTATTAGGGAAATATCGGGGTTTTTGTACGGCTTTCGCTGCGCTCGGTCCGTATTAGCAAGACCTCGGTCCGATAGTCTCCCTGTACGGCTCTCGCCCTTGGTTAAATAATAAGATGTACGTTCACACTGTTGTCATGTAACAGAGAAAAGTAAGACTGAAAGGAATTGTTTCCACCAAGAATTCACTTTACAATTACACTTCTAGCCCGAGAGTTCTTCGAGTAGTGGGAAAAAAACATTTAAAGTTATGAACATTTTTATGAACATTTAATTTAAGGACGTTCGCGCGAAATTTTTCTAACATTGATTTTTCTCTGAAAATTTTACCATTGAAAGATGATGAGTTAGTGATGTCAGAAATGTAAAAAAAATTGGGGGGTCATCGACTTCGTTTCGGAGAGAACATGCCGGAAGAACACCTAAATCTGAATTTAGTCAACTGGTGAGGTTCCTCAAAGAACAAGTTCGCATTCAGCGACCATAGTTTCACGCGCCTTGCAGCCGTAAGATGGCAGGATTCCATGTCCCGTGGACAGAAATCTTGAAATTTTTTCAACTTCCCACATTGATTTTTTGTTAATTTTTGGACAATGTAGAGATAATTGTAAATTAAATCTGTTTCTGTAAAGAAAAGTAGGGGTCACCGAACGTCCAAGATCGTTAAATCTAATCAAAGCTCTAGCAATGGCCATCTGCCCTATCATTGTTCATTTTAGTACTTAGCGCGCGCGCTCGATGCATGGACGTGGCATTCGAATTTGCATGCGCAGTAAGGATGCGCAGAAACAATTAGCGCGAACGTCCTTAAAGCTGTACTTCCGTGATTAAATAGAAACAGAAGATCTTTTCGTTTTTATTGGGTTCTAATATGATTGACATTAGGCTTGAGAAGAGGGGTTGACTATCCGGCGCTTACAAAATATATCGTCCCTGGGGCCTAGAAACGGAAACTTCTCGTGCCTGCAAAGCCATTTTTAGTTCATCTGTATCTAAAAACGGAGAAGTGTATACGCCTGAAACTTCTTGTAAGAAGGGAACCTCTGTTCATATTACGAATATGTGAATAAAACAGCTTTGTAATCGTAAGGTTCCAGATTTTGCTATGGCTTCACGGGCCAGAAAAGTTTCCGGGGCTTTAGAGAAACAGGGCCATGGGTCGAGAACTTCAATTAACTTAGCAGACACTCTGTGACCCCGTGCGCACTACGCCATAGGAGTTAAAAGGGTCTACCGTCACGGTATTTTGAGTTATTTTGACCATCGACAAATTAACTTTAAATTGAAGGAAACCTGAAAATAATACTTTAGAAAGATAGAAAAACACTAAAGAGATAATAATAAACCATAAAGGAACAAGGATGGTTAAGGATGGAGAAGATTGACACGGATTACAAACAACGAAATTGAAAAATTTAGGCTAAACTTATCAAACCGTTTAACCGTGACGCAGCT
>JAHPZR010040457.1:0-17043 GCA_019787425.1 Platygyra sinensis | reverse complement strand
ATTATATCATCTCGAATTTCGTTTCCTTGTTTTCATGGTTACATATGCAAATAGTGAGCTGAAAACAACAGCATAACGGCAATTTTCCTAGTGGAAACATTTTCAACCACGTTAATCGAAAATTGATATCGAACCTTGCTTCTGTTTGTCTCAAATCGGCTTACACGCCAGAAAGTCGCAAACTTAAAGACGATTTTGGCAATTGTTTCTTCGCACTTGAATGATAACAACGAGATTGTTTTCCCTGAAATCTATCAAAGCTACCGCCGGCAAAGTCATGGCTATAGCTTGGAGTCGAGCTTTTTATCTTACCCCGTGGAAAACACAACTTTTATGATGCTGAAAGTATGTTTCAAAGGCGTAGTTTACAGCTCTAAAGAATTTACAGTTTGTGAACACAAGCTTATTTTACCAGCTGCACGATCGCAGTCCGATCGGATAAAGGAGTACCAACGGATGAAATAAACATGTTCGAATTCGAGCAGTTTTCCACTATAAATCAAACAATCTACTTTACCTATAGTTTCCTCAACCGCATACGAAGTCTTCTGTGCATCTCTTTTAACTTTGTTACGGTAGCATTTCACACTATGCTTTGATATTCCTTCGGCAAAGATTACTCCGTGAGGATTACTCAGCGAACCATCGATCGATTCAAATTTTCTTTCTCTTCGAATCAATAATCAACAGCGTCGTTCGGTTACCGAGGTCCCGAGGCATTTCGAAGCTGCGTCATGTTCTAAATTTGGAATATGAAAATTTGAAAAGACTTGGGAACGAGATTAACTCAGGATGGAAGTTTGGAATATGGAACGGACTTTTTGTCCGGTGATCTCGGACTAATGGCCTTTACTTCGAAACATTTTTCTTCTAAATTTGCTTTTGTATTACAGTCAAACTAAGTGAAGCGTACCCCTCAAGATTGCATTAATTTGAAACTTGAACCAGCTGGTCGTTTCAAGAATGCAATAATGAATTGATTATTCGAATATTGAACTCGCTCGCTCGATCCAAGGATATGGCTAACGGGTTCCGTTTTCGCAAAAATCAGTTCACTATTGCATTCTAGAAAAGACTAGTAGGTTTGAAACCTATAAGTCGCAACAGTGAATTTATTTTCGAAAACTGAACCCGTTTAGCCGTATTCTTGGATCATAGTTAATAAAGCGGAATGGTTTGGAAGCCCGGCAAACATCAAAGGAGCAAACAAAGATGCCAAGATTTCGGTTGGAAGGTCCATGACCGTGCATGAGTTACGTAACCAACACGTATCTATTGGTTAGTTCCTCAGTACGGAGTAAACAACTATTGTGTTTTTTGCACGGTCAAGGCCAAAAAAGCGAACAAAAACAAAAACAAAGAACTTTGTCGGGTTTCATAACCATTCCCCTCTATCATTCTTGATATGACTAGCGGGTTCAAGTTTCAAATAATCAGTTCATAATGCAATCTTGAGGGGTACGGTTCACTTAATTTGACTGTAGATAATATGAGATCTTTCCTTGCTCACGGAGGTGGCTATTTTTTGCTCTTGGGGGAGTGAGGATATTGGCCCTGTATTCCTCTCTGGTCCTGACAGCTGTAATATATATAGGCAGATCTTCCAATCCTCTCAGTTTTGCTTCCAGTTTTTCCTCTTTGCCTCATGCTCTCCAAAAGAAGACCTGAAACCTATAGCTTCTAAAAGTTTGAAGAAACTGAACACAGAAAGGCTGACCGCACGGTTGGGGTTAACTGTTTTGTATTTTCCAATATTTCGTCAGGCACGGCCTGACTTCTTCAGGGAATGTTTACAAAAACAACAAAGATAAAAGCTTATATAGTATTACAATTAAAAGCGGACCGTTGAAGTGACTAACAAATGGCAAGATAACCCCAACCGTACGGTCAGCCTTTCTGTGTTCAGTTTCTTCAAGCCTTTAAATTTGTTGATCAGAACCTACCAGGTTCCGGTACTTTTGACTTGTCCGTTGGCCCTTTCTAGAGTTTAAAGTTTTTTTGTTCTAAAAGTTTGTTTAATTAAAAATATTTTAGGCTTAAGAATCACTTTTTTGTTTGTATTATGCTGTTCAGCCTAGGTATGGGTACAAGTTTGTAAGAAACATGCATTCTCGCATCAAGCTTACGCTAACAATGAAGCAATTGGAAACATCTTGACTCAAGGTAGCTTAATCTGTACTAAACAAATATATATAGAGTCCCAAAGTGATGACGTCACAAAATAATTTTTTGAAATTATGGGATATCATGTCACATTGTTGCAGAGGATCCTAAAAGATGCCCTCATCCCTGCCATAGCCCTGAATTGCAATTTCCGATGGAGATATGAGGGATCAAAATTTGATAGCATTCCATACAAACCCTTCAAAATTTGTTACCGTTCCGTCAGTTTGGAACCGACTCAAAATTAGAGAGATTTATACGGGCAGTATCAAACTTTCATCCTTTATATTTTGGCTGGGAATTACAATTAAGAGGTAATTTTTGGCAAGGACCCCTTTTAAGGACGCTCTATTCGAAAATGGTACCAATCCCATAATTTCACAAATTTATTTTTTTGTGACGTCACACTTCGCGACTCCATTCAGTGACTGTAAAATCCAGATTATTTGCCCATCTCTAGGACAGCGGCAAAACTGAAGGACAAACAACATAAGCAGGAAACCTAACTAAAAAGTTACAAAACTGAAATCAAAATTCTTTCTAATTCTGTGTTAGCTCAGTCGGGGTTTGGACAACCACCTTCAGACTTCTAACTTTTAAGAGCTGGCAGTTCTGTACGTAGATTTTAGGCCTGATGAGGGGAGGAGGGGAGGAGTACTGCCTTATATGGGCTATATAGGTACGTGTGGCCATAAAGGGTATTAAGATTTCTCAACCATTTTGGTCATTAACCCATTGACTCCTAGAACTTTTTGCCAAAAATGCGTGGACATTTTGGTGGTTTTCAGGCTGGATCTCGGCCAAATTAGCTTTAATCTGGTCGAAAATGCATTTGCAACACGACAGCTAGCCCTTCTTGCCACTAGAATCACGTTTTACGACCTTTTGGCTCGGGCGTGCGCAGAAATCAAAGTTTTGAGTTTTTGGACGAGACGGTGACCTACGTCTTTAGGCTTTTCAATTTTTGAAATTTTTTTCCCTTCCCTTTTTCTCGTTTTCCTTTCTTTTTGCGGTGAGGTGATTGACCTTTAACTGGGCTTGCTTGCGGTTAAAAAACCTCTAAGAAAGAGTCATCAGGGGGGCCAATTTTTACCATGGAGCAGATAGGTGTCGTGGTAGGAAATTTTGCTCACTCATCTTTTTGGGCATTTTTGTGCATATCTCAGGCTCCATTAGGTCGATCACTCTGACCTAGGCATCATTGGAAAGATCTTTTCTTCCTACTGAAGTTGAGTTTTGGTCGAAGGCGATGACGTCAGAAGTGGAAGAAAGGCCAAGGCTCGTCACGGGCGGTTACGGGCGGCACAGGAGTCAATGGGTTAATGGGGTATTGATTTATTTTTGCCATTTTGATAATATAAAAATAAGGTATGTTTTTTGCACTCCTCTTGAATTTAGTTTGTCTTTTAGAAGAAGCTACCTCTTCATCATTATTGATAAAACCGATGATGATGATGATGATGATGATGATGAAACCTTTATTCAAGTGTCATAAGAGGATTCTAATTCGTTACAGTACCAATTGGAGACACTAAATCACCGATCAACAAAAGCCCAGAACTTTCCAATGATTTCTAAGTCTACTTCCAGCTCAACTTGAATCCACCAGTTCAGAAGTGAGTGTTTTTAGGAGCACTGATACTTGTGAAAGTCCACTGAAGAAGGAAAAGTAGTCCCAAAATGTCTAGACTTTTCACCATTATTAGTACCCCAGAAAACTCAATATTGAACTGTTGAATTTATTACAGTAGTGCTACAAGGTTTCTTACTGCATTGTGAAATAATAAAAATAAATTGGTTCTAATGCTAAGCAAAATGGGAGCACTCAAATTTAATCTAATTTTACAAGACAGTCTTCTATCTGATTTTACTTTTTCAAGTCCTCTAAAAATATTGCTTTTATATTTTTGAATGTATACCTAAATTTTGAAAACCCTTAATGTATTTAAAAAATCTATACTCTCTTCAACCTGTTATTTCATGATTTTGTATGACCCCACAGGTAATTTTGTACTGATACATTTTATGAAGTCAAGCAGGAGGAGATACAAGTAAAACCTGAATGTCCATAACATTGGTTCCTGTCAGTCCAGTCATGACGTGGTCTCTTCCATTTTTAAATCTTGAATAAAATGAAAAAGAATCATTATTTTCCAGAAATTCTTCAGGATTAAGTCCTTCCTTTCTAGCTTCAGTCACCTGGTATGCATCTGCGATTGCTCCAGCAGCCGGAGTGGGGCCATCTTGTCCATCAGTACCAGCACTTAAAAGGACAAGACCACCCTGATTTTCTATTGGGGAATATTGGTTTATGTTTTGATTGACATCAATAGCTAATGCAAGTGCCATTTCTTGGTTTCGTCCCCCTGTACCTTTTCCTTTGAGGGTGACAGTAGTTTCACCTGCTCCAATAATACAAAGGGCCTTTTTGTTTTTACGTGCACTCAATATCTCATTTACAATGTGACCAGTAAGTACACTTTCACTTGAAGGTGTTGTTTTTGACAAGCATCCATTCCAAGCAAGATGACCAACATCAGAGAACATTTTGCCAACCTCTCTGGCTTCACCGCTTAATGTTGTTGACAGAACAATAGGTGCATAGCCCAAATCCTTGGCTCTGTTCACTGCCGCATCAACTGCAAAGCGATTGCTTCCTACGATAACATTTTGAACATGTGGAAACTCATCTAGCTGAATGTTGTCCTGATTTTCTGCTTTCCTTTCTGCCTGTTGTAGATACTGAATGACAGCATCAGGGATCTTTTTCCCTGCATTTAGCTTTTTGACTATTTCAAGACAGTCAGCTGGTCTTGATGGATCAGGGACTGTTGGACCAGAGGCTATGATGTCGAGAGGGTCACCAATTACATCTGAGAGAATTAGTGTTACCACCTGCAAGATTAACCAGAAATTACACTAATTAAAAACTTTTACAAAATTTTCTTCTTTCTAACACTCCACTAGACAACAGTTGAAAAATGTAGGATAGTTGGTACTCCAGAGGATACCTGTAGAAGGATACCTTATCAATAATATTTGATCACCCACCGTTCAAAAAAGTGAAGGTGTGGTGAAAAAAGGCGAGGCGCGGTGGCCTCATCATTTGTGCACTTATCACCAGATTGAGTGGTCCGGGTTCAAGCCCTGGCCAAAGACATTGTATTCTTGGGCAAGACACTTTACTCTCACAGTGCCTCTCTCCACCCAGGTGTATAAATGCATACTGGCAAATTTAATGCTGGGGGTAACCCTGACATGGGTTAGCATCCTATCCGGGGAGGGAGGGCTAGAAATTTTCCCAGTCATTTGATGGTCTTAACACTGGGATAAGCTCAGGTCTGATAAACAAATAAAATGTTTGTGCATGTTCTTAGATAAGACCCTCTGCTCTAACGGTACTACTAGTGGGTAACTTCAAACTACTGTGAAATTTATTTTCTAAATGCTGGAGAAAATTTGATGTTAGTATGAGCCCTTAAGGTGGCCGAACACAGTTTTCAAGTGCCTATGCCTAATTCACCATAACTTTTAAACTATTTATGCTTTGGTGCCTGTTTTTTGCAAGAGTAAGGGTTAATTACATAAGTGTTTATTCTCGCATTTTGACTAGAGTGTGTGCTGTTGCCATGGCAATGGGGCTGGTTAAAAACAAGGTTTAAATAATGGTTTTTGTTTATTTAAAAAATAACTCCAGTCGTTAGATTGTTTTCATTTTTTACACACTATGAACTGACATTAAATCCTTTCTGTTAACACTGTTCTAATAAAATTTTGACATAGGCGATTTTTGTAACTCGCCGTTAATTGTTTTTTGTACTATTAAACTTCCCTATGTCAAAATTCAGATTTTTCGCCACCATGTAATATCCCCTATATATTTCAGATATAAAAAAAACATGTTACATTGACATTATGGTATGATTTTTTATAATGATTTAGAGTTCTGGAAACATAGAATTAATTGAAAGGTCAATTCTTGGTGAGGACAGCCCCATTGTAACCCTGGAAGGAGCAAAGAACAACCTTCCTGATGAAAGGGCACTTCATGCAGCAGGCAAGATAAAGGAAATCGCTGAGAGTGTAGGAGAGAAAGATATTCTCCTAGTGCTTATTTCTGGTGGGGGCTCTGCTCTACTCCCATTTCCAGTCCCTGGAATTACACTTGAAGAGAAGCTTAAAACAATCAAAGCATTAGCTTCCAGTGGAGCCACCATTCACGAGCTTAACACCATTAGAAAGAACCTTTCTGATCTCAAAGGTGGAAAGCTTGCAAAGGCAGCATTTCCAGCTAAGGTTTGTGTTTCAACTTGCTCTTCAGGCTGCTTTGTTGACTCCTGTGCATTTGATCTATGCGTTGAGTAACTGCATGTAATTGTACAGAAAAGAACTGAGGGACTGCAGTCCTCTACTGTCTATAAGAAGTTGTGTTATTTCCTTTTTTGGGGTAGCGCATCTTAAATCTCCCAAGGAATTTGCACCTTAAGGTGGCCCAACGCAGTTTTCATGTGCGCTTTTGCTGATGCAATTTAGCCCATGCACTAGGATTTCAATAAATGAAAATGCCGTCAATAGAGCGATCATTTTATTTACTCAACAACCGCAACCGCACTATAATTGAACAAAGTGTATTGATGGCTTAAGTCTTATTACAAAGATTTGTTAGAAAAGGTAACGATGCAAAGAACCCAGGAATTTTCAGCTTTTGTTTGTTACCAAAGAACTCAGTTAAATGCAACGCATGCGCAGTTGCTCAAAAAATTGAGACCGATTGCTTTAGCAGAAATGAGCCGATTTCTAACGATCCAGTAGTTAGAATTTTAAGAAATTTGGCAAAAAAATAGATCAGAGACCACGTGAATGATCTATCACGAAAAATCTGAATTTTGGCACAGGGAATTTTAATGATATAACAGAAAACGATTAACAGCGAATGACTAAAATCGCCTATGACAAAATTTTATTAGAACAGTGTTAACAGAAAGGATTTAATGTCAATTCGTAGTGTTCAAAAAATGAAAACAATGTAACTACTGGAGTTTTTTTAAAATAAACAAAAACCATTATTTAAGCCTTGTTTTTAACCAGCCCCATTGCCATGGCAACAGCACACATCTTAGTCAAAATGCGAGAATAAACACTTCTGTAATTAACCTTTACTCTTGCACAAAAACGGGCGCCAAAGCATAAATAGTTTAAAAGTTATGGTGAATTAGGCATAGGCACTTGAAAACTGTGTTCACTAGTAGTACCATTAGAGCAGAGGGTCTTACCTAAGAACATGCACAAACATTTTATTTGTTCATCAGGTCTGAGCTTATCCCAGTGTTTAGATCATCAAATGACTGGGAAAATTTCTACCCTCCCCCCTCCCCAGATGGGATGCTAACCCATGTCAGGGTTACCCCCAGCATTAAATTTGCCAGTATGCATTTATACACCTGGGTGGAGAGAGGCACTGTGGGAGTAAAGTGTCTTGCCCAAGAACACAATGTCTCTGGCCAGGGCTCGAACCCCAGACCACTCAATCCAGTGATAAGTGCAATAATGATGAGGCCACTGCGCGCCGCCTTTTTTCACCACACCTTCACCTTTTTGAACGGTGGGCGGTCAAATTGATAAGGTATCCTTCTACAGGTATCCTCTGGAGTACCTACTATCCTACATTTTTCACCTGTTGTCTAGTGGAGTGTTAGAAAGAAGAAAATTTTGTGTAAGTTTTTAATTAGTGTAATTTCTGGTTAATCTTGCAGGTAGTAACACTAATTCTCTCAGATGTAATTGGTGACCCTCTCGACATCATAGCCTCTGGTCCAACAGTCCCTGATCCATCAACACCAGCTGACTGTCTTGAAATATTCAAAAAGCTCAACGCAGGGAAAAAGATCCCTGATGCTGTCATTCAGTATCTACAACAGGCAGAAAGGAAAGCAGAAAATCAGGACAACATTCAACTAGATGAGTTTCCACATGTTCAAAATGTTATTGTAGGAAGCAATCGCTTTGCAGTTGATGCGGCAGTGAATAGAGCAAAGGATTTGGGCTATGCACCTATTGTTCTGTCAACAACATTAAGTGGTGAAGCCAGAGAGGTTGGCAAAATGTTCTCTGATGTTGGTCATCTTGCTTGGAATGGATGCTTGTCAAAAACAACACCTTCAAGTGAAAGTGTACTTACTGGTCACATTGTAAATGAGATATTGAGTGCACGTAAAAACAAAAAGGCACTTTGTATTATTGGAGCAGGTGAAACTACTGTCACCCTCAAAGGAAAAGGTACAGGGGGACGAAACCAAGAAATGGCACTTGCATTAGCTATTGATGTCAATCAAAACATAGACCGATATTCCCCAATAGAAAATCAGGGTGGTCTTGTCCTTTTAAGTGCTGGTACTGATGGACAAGATGGCCCCACTCCGGCTGCTGGAGCAATCGCAGATGCATACCAAGTGACTGAAGCTAGAAAGGAAGGACTTAATCCTGAAGAATTTCTGGAAAATAATGATTCTTTTTCATTTTATTCAAGATTTAAAAATGGAAGAGACCACGTCATGACTGGACTGACAGGAACCAATGTTATGGACATTCAGGTTTTACTTGTATCTCTTCCTGCTTGACTTCATAAAATGTATCAGTACAAAATTACCTGTTGGGTCCTACGAAATCATGAAATAACAGGTTGAAGAGAGTATAGATTTTTTAAATTCATTAAGGGTTTTCAAAATTTAGGTATACATTCAAAAATATAAAAGCAATATTTTTAGAAGACTTGAAAAAGTAAAATCAGATAGAAGACTGTCTTGTAAAATTAGATTAAATTTGAGTGCTCCCATTTTGCTTAGCATGAGAACCAATTTATTTTTATTATTTCACAATGCAGTAAGAAGCCTTGTAGCACTACTGTAATGAATTCAACAGTTCAATATTGAGTTTTCTGGGGTACTAATAATGGTGAAAAGTCTAGACATTTTGGGACTACGTTTCCTTCTTCAGTGGACTTTCACAAGTATCAGTGCTCCTAAAAACACTCACTTGAAATCATTGGAAAGTTCTGTTTTGGTGCAGTAACCTTTCCTCTTCTTAACTGAACTTGTGTGTCTCCCTTACCCTTAATATTGGAAAATGTAATTGTCTCCAAGGCCAAAGATGTTGTTGCACGAGCTTTCCGGGTCTTAGTTTCCTGAGTCTTAGGTCTAAGGTTTCTGGACGTCCCTGGATAGGTTGTTCCACAAAATGGCTCTGCTGTAAGAGAAACTCTTCTTCAAATAATTGGCATGGGACTGCAGAAGAGCCAATTCATTTTCAGTATTCCTTAATCGATGTAACGTTATATCGTTTTGAAACACGAATCTGGAACTCAGATACTCGGGGGTCATCCCATGTAAACTGATTTGTACATCTTAACAGCAGCTGATTTAAATCATTGACATTTGAGTTTACGCCAGCCTAGTGCCCGGAACAATTCATCAAAATTAGAGTGATAACGGGCACATATTAAAATACGACCAGCACGATTTTGGAGCTTCTGGACCTTTTCAGAGAGTACACTGCCACAGTTGTCTTAGACAACTTCATTTTTATATTTAAATAACAACTAAACATGAAGAAGGCTGGTCTGGCCAGCCAATATGACGTTGTATCAGCCTTGCAGTAGTCTTTGTATTATCATCGTTTTAGTTATCAAGTTTGGCTGATTAGATCTCCTGAGAGATCCGATGTTGAGTAAAATCGAGCAGGATCTTCGTTCACGGCTTTGCAGTTCATAAAGTTTATTTTGACCAGTTTATGTCTGCTGAAATCCCGAAGGAGGGGAGGGGAGTGAGTACTTCGAGAAAAACTGCTTAGAGGTGAGCAGCCAGCTTACCAAAACCCTTACCCTTTTTACGACCAAAATCGGCAATTTTCCCAACCCTATCTATGACCTGACCAAAACTTCAATGCCTGATTAAGGACCTGACCCAAAAAACACCCTGTTTCAGACCAACCTTGATTTACCTTGTTGATTTACCTTGTTCAGACAATGTTACAGGCATCATGAAGGGCTTTTGTTGATCGGTGATTTAGTGTCCCCAATTGGTACTGTAACGAATTAGAATCCTCTTATGACACTTAAATAAAGGTATCATCATCATCATCATCATCATCATCATCATCATCATCGGTTTTATCAATAATGATGAAAAGGTAGCTTCTTCTTAAAGACAAACTAAATTCAAGAGGAGTGCAAAAAACATACCTTTTTACATTATCAAAATGGCAAAAATAAATCAATACCTCATTAACCCATTGACTCCTGTGCCGCCCGTAACCGCCCGTGACGAGCCTTGGCCTTTCTTCCACTTCTGACGTCATCGCCTTCGACCAAAACTCAACTTCAGTAGGAAGAAAAGATCTTTCCAATGATGCCTAGGTCAGAGTGATCGGCCTAATGGAGCCTGAGATATGCACAAAAATGCCCAAAAAGATGAGTGAGCAAAATTTCCTGCCACGACACCTATCTGCTCCATGGTAAAAATTGGCCCCCCTGATGACTCTTTCTTAGAGGTTTTTTAACCGCAAGCAAGCCCAGTTAAAGGTCAATCACCTCACCGCAAAAAGAAAGGAAAACGAGAAAAAGGGAAGGGGAAAAAAATTCAAAAATTGAAAAGCTAAAAGACGTAGGTCACCGTCTCGTCCAAAAACTCAAAACTTTGATTTCTGCGCACGCCCGAGCCAAAAGGTCGTAAAACGTGATTCTAGTGGCAAGAAGGGCTAGCTGTCGTGTTGCAAATGCATTTTCGACCAGATTAAAGCTAATTTGGCCGAGATCCAGCCTCAAAACCACCAAAATGTCCACGCATTTTTGGCAAAAAGTTCTGGGAGTCAATGGGTTAATGACCAAAATGGTTGAGAAATCTTAATACCCTTTATGGCCACACGTACCTATATAGCCCATATAAGGCAGTACTCCCCCCCCCCCCTCCTCCCCTCATCAGGCCTAAAATCTACGTACAGAACTGCCAGCTCTTAAAAGTTAGAAGTCTGAAGGTGGTTGTCCAAACCCCCACTGAGCTAACACAGAATTAGAAAGAATTTTGATTTCAGTTTTGTAACTTTTTAGTTAGGTTTCCTGCTTATGTTGTTTGTCCTTCAGTTTTGCCGCTGTCCTAGAGATGGGCAAATAATCTGGATTTTACAGTCACTGAATGGAGTCGCGAAGTGTGACGTCACAAAAAAATAAATTTGTGAAATTATGGGATTGGTACCATTTTCGAATAGAGCGTCCTTAAAAGGGGTCCTTGCCAAAAATTACCTCTTAATTGTAATTCCCAGCCAAAATATAAAGGATGAAAGTTTGATACTGCCCGTATAAATCTCTCTAATTTTGAGTCGGTTCCAAACTGACGGAACGGTAACAAATTTTGAAGGGTTTGTATGGAATGCTATCAAATTTTGATCCCTCATATCTCCATCGGAAATTGCAATTCAGGACTATGGCAGGGATGAGGGCATCTTTTAGGATCCTCTGCAACAATGTGACATGATATCCCATAATTTCAAAAAATTATTTTGTGACGTCATCACTTTGGGACTCTATATATATTTGTTTAGTACACATTAAGCTACCTTGAGTCAAGATGTTTCCAATTGCTTCATTGTTAGCGTAAGCTTGATGCGAGAATGCATGTTTCTTACAAACTCGTACCCATACCTAGGCTGAACAGCATAATACAAACAAAAAAGTGATTCTTAAGCCTAAAATATTTTTAATTAAACAAACTTTTAGAACAAAAAAACTTTAAACTCTAGAAAGGGCCAACGGACAAGTCAAAAGTACCGGAACCTGGTAGGTTCTGATCAGCAAATTTAAAGGCTTGAAGAAACTGAACACAGAAAGGCTGACCGTACGGTTGGGGTTATCTTGCCATTTGTTAGTCACTTCAACGGTCCGCTTTTAATTGTAATACTATATAAGCTTTTATCTTTGTTGTTTTTGTAAACATTCCCTGAAGAAGTCAGGCCGTGCCTGACGAAATATTGGAAAATACAAAACAGTTAACCCCAGCCGTGCGGTCAGCCTTTCTGTGTTCAGTTTCTTCAAACTTTTAGAAGCTTTAGTACAGAATTTTTTCTGAAAAACCTGAAGGTTTCAGGTCTTTTTTTGGAGAGCATGAGGCAAAGAGGAAAAACTGGAAGCAAAACTGAGAGGATTGGAAGATCTGCCTATATATATTACAGCTGTCAGGACCAGAGAGGAATACAGGGCCAATATCCTCACTCCTCCAAGAGCAAAAAATAGCCACCTCCGTGAGCAAGGAAAGATCTCATATTATCTACAGTCAAATTAAGTGAACCGTACCCCTCAAGATTGCATTATGAACTGATTATTTGAAACTTGAACCCGCTAGTCATATCAAGAATGATAGAGGGGAATGGTTATGAAACCCGACAAAGTTCTTTGTTTTTGTTTTTGTTCGCTTTTTTGGCCTTGACCGTGCAAAAAAACACAATAGTTGTTTACTCCGTACTGAGGAACTAACCAATAGATACGTGTTGGTTACGTAATTCATGCACGGTCATGGACCTTCCAACCTAAATCTTGGCATCTTTGTTTGCTCCTTTGATGTTTGCCGGGCTTCCAAACCATTCCGCTTTATTAACTATGATCCAAGAATACGGCTAAACGGGTTCAGTTTTCGAAAATAAATTCACTGTTGCGACTTATAGGTTTCAAACCTACTAGTCTTTTCTAGAATGCAATAGTGAACTGATTTTTGCGAAAACGGAACCCGTTAGCCGTATTCTTGGATCGAGCGAGCGAGTTCAATATTCGAATAATCAATTCATTATTGCATTCTTGAAACGACCAGCTGGTTCAAGTTTCAAATTAATGCAATCTTGAGGGGTACGCTTCACTTAGTTTGGCTGTAATACAAAAGCAAATTTAGAAGAAAAATGTTTCGAAGTAAAGGCCATTAGTCCGAGATCACCGGACAAAAAGTCCGTTCCATATTGCAAACTTCCATCCTGAGTTAATCTCGTTCCCAAGTCTTTTCAAATTTTCATATTCCAAATTTAGAACATGACGCAGCTTCGAAATGCCTCGGGATCCTCGGTAACCGAACGACGCTGTTGATTATTTGATTCGAAGAGAAAGAAAATTTGAATCGATCGATGGTTCGCTGAGTAATCCTCGCGGAGTAATCTGTGCCGAAGGAATATCAAAGCATAGTGTGAAATGCTACCGTAACAAAGTTAAAAGAGATGCACAGAAGACTTCGTATGCGGTTGAGGAAACTATAGGTAAGGTAGATTGTTTGATTTATTGTGGAAAACTGCTCGAATTCGAACATGTTTATTTCATCCGTTGGTATTCCTTTATCCGATCGGACTGCGATCGTGCAGCTGGTAAAATAAGCTTGTGTTCACAAACTGTAAATTCTTTAGAGCTGTAAACTACGCCTTTGAAACACACTTTCAGCATCATAAAAGTTGTGTTTTCCACGGGGTAAGATAAAAAGCTCGACTCCAAGCTATAGCCATGACTTTGCCGGCGGTAGCTTTGATAGATTTCAGGGAAAACAATCTCGTTGTTATCATTCAAGTGCGAAGAAACAATTGCCAAAATTGTCTTTAAGTTTGCGACTTTCTGGCGTTTAAGCCGATTTGAGACAAACAGAAGCAAGGTTCGATATCAATTTTCGATTAACGTGGTTGAAAATGTTTCCACTAGGAAAATTGCCGTTATGCTAGCTGTTGTTTTCAGCTCACTATTTGCATATGTAACCATGAAAACAAGGAAACGAAATTCGAGATGATATAATAACATCCTTGTACTCATTTGCCGCAATCTCTTCTTGTGCTTTCTTCCCATCGTGGCTGTATCAGAGTTATTTTCGAACATGAAGTGTCGACAACGGCAACATTATTCCTTCCAAATTATAAACCGCAACAGGTCTGCATACATGTATATCTGACTTAATTATCAAAAATATTTACCTGGTAAATGAATTGTCTACGGCCGGTATAGTATTGTAAAGCTACGCATACGTGAAGGCATCAAAAAAGGGTAGCCAAGAAGTTAATCGTTTGCCGCCGAGTGCTCTAGCTATCTGTAGATTCATGTATTTGTGGAGATTTTGGCTCTTTATTTATCTGGCACTTTTCTTACAACAATCTCCATTTATTCCATTTTCAGCAGCTGACCTGTTGTCTGCTCATGATGGCTTTAACTGAAACAGAAGAAAAGAACAGATAAAGGAAGTTAATTTATTGAAGATGGATGGCACAGCTTCATGTTGTGTGCGGAATAAGATGACATCTGGTGTGTCTATTTGGGCAGTCCTTGAAAGATGTTCTGATAACTCACAACTTTCAGGAAATTATGATCCTCAGAGAACTCCGTGCAAAACATGTAGTAGAAACTATACATGCAGGAAATGTAAACCCTGGAGAAGGAAATCTTTATTAAGCACTGGACCAAAATGGACTTGGTCTCATATACTTTGTTCTTTAAATCTGCTATTGCTGCTGGCAAGTCTGTCCCATGCTGTTCTTAATGGTTTAAGCAGAACTATGTCCGCAAAGAAAACATCAAAACTTCGACTTCATTTTTTATTGCTGATTGCCTGTTTTCTCGGAGGGACTTTCTTACCTTTGGCATCATGTCAAGAAAGCTTGCAGTCTTCACCTTCTGTTAAAAGTCAATTAAGCAATGCAGTAGTTTTCGTTGGATCAGCATTCAGTTACAACATATCCACTAGTGTGTTTGACTGTGAAGTGGACAGCATTGTGGTAAGCTTTTAATGCTATACTATGTCTTGATATAATATTTTTAAAGGAGTTAAGGTGATATTATACTGGGCAACAATATATAATATTTTGGAGTGTGTATAAATTTGTTTGCCAATGATGCAACACAAGTTGCAAGAAATGTTGCCATTAGGGTATTACACCCCAAATTGAACGATTTGGTTACAGTTAAGGTTGCTATGAGCACTAAAAGTCTTGACTGTGCCCTTGTTGCAACAACTTTCTCTTGCACTGCTGGCTTCAAGCTTGTTCCAAGGGAACAAATAAAGTTGTGATGGGTCAGCCATCCAGTACATGTAAGTCTCGCACCAATATTTCATGACGCTTTTTTGACAAAGAAAGGAGACATTACTGCAAGACAAGCTGCATAATACAGTGTACCTGGGGTATGGTGCTTACAATGAGATATCAGAATAAGGGCCGGGTCACACTAGAGTGAATTCGAATTATAGTTCCAAGTTTTTGAAACTGGGGGTAGTACTTATTTTTAGCCTCTAATTGACAGGTTTATTACTTATACAAACAGAATTGACTCTAGTGTGACCCAGACCTAAACCGGTTAGGATTAAAAATGTTGAACAATGGAAAGAGTTGTGAAATGTGAACTGATCAGTATGGCACAAGCATGGACAAAGAAAAAAAATGCCAGGCCCCAACAGGAATCGAACCCATGACTTCCAGAACAA
This sequence comes from Platygyra sinensis, assembly GCA_019787425.1. Taxonomy (NCBI): domain Eukaryota; kingdom Metazoa; phylum Cnidaria; class Anthozoa; order Scleractinia; family Merulinidae; genus Platygyra; species Platygyra sinensis. The sequence continues at coordinate 1,402 of JAHPZR010040457.1, read as the reverse complement.
TGGGCAGGTATCATGTTCACTTTTCACATTTCATTACCGAGCTTAAAATTCACCATTTTTATTCACTTATCACACTCATAATGGAAGGTTTTTTTCTAAAATCAGCAAACCAAGTAAAGAAGATGGTGCTTACCATTTACAACTCAGTTTCCTATTATATTAATAATAATATTATTGTTCGACTTAACTTCCAACCAATTTTTCTAGAGTTCTTGGCTATGATAAGCACTTCTTGTGTGATACCTGTTGTTTCCTTGTGGTCTTCTCATGCCTTACAATATTTCTTGTTTTTATTAATAACATTTCAGGTCTCAGAAACAGCTGACAGATTTCTCTCACAGTGGCTATCCTACAATAGTGAGAAGAAACAACTCTATGGCGTCCCGTCAGATAAAGATGAAGGGACATACAATATCCTGGTCGTGGCCTTGACAAAGGACAATGCAGTAAGAGGTCACATTTGTGGATCACAATCATTTTCTATCGTTGTTATGCCTGTAAGCAATGAACTGCCAGTGTCTGTTCATTTTGGTACTGGAGGTTTTAGGAGCTACCACAAGTCTACTCACAGCTTATCCTGTCTACCTGGTGTGCAGGCAGTGCTGGGCACAGTTGTACTGAATGCTGACATGCAAAGCCTAAATGGCCATGAGCGAATGGTTTTATTGTCGAAAATGGCTGATCACCTTAAAATCCACACAAGTAAAGTTAGCTTCTTTCCTGGTGAAAGTTCCCATCCAATAACTCAACAGCTTGATAATGTAGCTATTATGGCAGCTGGTGTGGGAGATGGCAGATTTGCCAAGGGGTCTAGGAGTTTACTGACATGGAGCATAGGGTGTGGTGCATTCAAGCTTGAAGATGCAGCTTTCTCAAGGCTTGAAACTGATTCGCAAGATGGAACCATAAGCACCCTGTTGGGTTTCCCAGTTGTGGGCTGGCATGTCATGTCTGGTGCACAAAAGAACTTGGCTAGACGCAGAGTAAGGAGAGCAGTAATGGGTATTGGATTCACACCTACCCCTACTCCCACAGCAACTAGTGTCCCACCCACTAGAATGTCAAATATGTCCACCTCAGTGGTCACGTCGAGAACTGTTACTTTAACATCGTCTGCAGGTAGTATTAATTCAACTATTACATTACCAGTATCTGCATCTGTAACATTGAGTGTCACACCAAACAGAACTATTGTCCAATCTACTGACGCTAGTATTAGCACAACAATATTTAGTCAGTCACTACCAAGGACAATTCAATCTTCTACTCTCAGTGTCAACATCACAGTGTCAAGTCAGTCACCAAACAGAACAGACATTCAGTCATCAAGTGTTAGCAGAAATGTGACAACATCAAGTCCATCATTTAGTAAGACAGTAGTCCAGTCCTCAACTGTCACCAA
>JAHPZR010040456.1:0-13745 GCA_019787425.1 Platygyra sinensis | reverse complement strand
TTGTTCCATTTGAGTTCCAAATATTTTGTCATAGCATTACGTAAAACAGCGTGGAAAAAAAAAAACACTCGCTAAAACCTTACAGAAGAATGAATTTTCATTTTTATTACCATAAAAGAAGTTGTTACTGTCAAAGGAAACTGAGGTCGAGGTATGATTGATATGTGTAGGACATTAGGTGTTTCCATTCCTTGTGACCAATATAAGGATTATTTTAAAAGCTTACCGTACTGTCTTGTACTACCACAAAAACATTTCAGGATTATAGGATCTGTGACGTATCATCTCTCGCACAGAGTTTAAGTTATGTTCAAGTTAAAAATATGAAGCCAGTCGAATTGATTCTGTTGTATTAGAGAGAAGTACAATTACAATCACTTTTTCTGACTGTGCAATTTAACTAATATTATGTTGAAGATCATTACATTGATTGCATGTTTTATAAAGAAATATTTACAAGTTTCCAGTTATTGACATCATCATCGTCGTTTGTAATAAAACAAAAATGTGGTTGATTGACTGCAGTCATTTGATTGCTAAATTATTTTATCGTTGAAGAAAAAGTGGATGTTTGATTGCAGAATAAGTCATAAGTCATCAGAATAAGTCATCAGGTGTTTCTATTTCTTACGACCAAACTAAGGTTTATTTTAGAAACTTTGCACTTGTGCCTCTACAATGACCTGATTTCAGAAATTTGGGAACAGTGACTTCGCGTCTGTCACGGAGATTTTAAGTTGATTGTTACAAGGAAATATATTGATTCACTAAATAAACGATGTGCTTATCAATAAAATTTATGAAATGTATGACTGATTTCCATCATTTTTACTGTTTCTACCGTTCCTACTATTTCTGCTGTTTCCATCGTTTCTACTGTTTCCACCGTTTGTACTGTTCCTACTGTTTCCGCGGATTCTACCGTTTCTACTGTTCCTGCTGTTTCTACTGTTTCTCCTGTTTCCACCGTTTCTACTGTTTCCACCGTTTCTACTGTTCCTACTGTTCCTGCTGTTTCTACCGTTTCTGCTGTTTCCACCGTTTCTATTGGTCCTACTGTTCCTGCTGTTTCCACCGCTTCTACTGTTTCCACCGCTTCTACTGTTTCCACCGTTTCTACTGCTTCTACCGTTTCTACTGTTTTCACCGTTTCTACTGTTCCTACTGTTTCCACCGTTTCTGCTGTTGCTGCTATTCCTACTGTTTCCACCGTTTCTGCTGTTTCTGCTGTTTCTACCGTTTCTACTGTTTCCACCGTTTCTACTGTTGCCGCTGTTTCTTCCGTTTCTACAGTTTCCACCGTTTCTTCTGTTTCTGCTGTTTCTACTGTTTTTACCGTTTCTACCGTTTGTACTGTTTCTACCGTTTCTACTGTTTCTACCGCTGTTCCCGCTGTTTCTTCGGTTTTTACAGTTTCCACCGTTTCTTCTTTTTCTGCTGTTTCTACCGTTTCTACTGTTTCCGATGTTTCTTCCGTTTCATTGTTTCCGCCGTTTCTACTGTTCCTACTGTTTCCGTTTCTACTGTTCCTACTGTTCCTACTGTTTCTGCTGTATCCACGTACCGTTTCTACTCTTTCTTCGGTTCCTAAGGTTTTTACTGTTACAACCGTTACTACTGTTTCTACTGTTTCTACGGTTTCTACTGTTTCTACCTTTTCTACTGTTTCTGGTGTTACCACCGTTTCTACTATTTCTGCCGTATCCACCGTTTCTACTTTTTCTACGGTTTCTACGGTTTCTACCCTTTCTACCGTTTCTACCGTTTCTACCGTTTCTACCGTTGCTACTGTTTTTACCGTTTCTACTGACTCTACTGTTTCTACCGTTTCTACCTTTTCTACTGTTTCTATTGTTTCCACCGTTTCTGTTTCTACTGCTCCTACTGATTCTACTGTTTCCGCTGTTTCTTCCGTTTCTACAGTTTCCACCGTTTCTTCTGTTTCTGCTGTTTCTACTGTTTCATTGTTTCCGCCGTTTCTACTGTTCCTACTGTTTTCGTTTCTACTGTTCCTACTGTTCCTACTGTTTTCGTTTCTACTGTTCTTACTGTTCCTACTGTTTCCACCGTTTCTACTGTTCCTACTGTTTCTGCTGTATCCACCGTTTCTACTTTTTCTTCGGTTCCTAAGGTTTTTACTGTTACAACCGTTCCTACTGTTTCTACGGTTTCTACTCTTTCTACCTTTTCTACTGTTTCTGATGTTTCCACCGTTTCTTCTATCTCTGCCGTATCCACCGTTTCTACTTTTTACTACGGTTTCTACTGGGCGCTTTCCATTTAACCAAATATTCCGGTTTGAAATTCCGGGTATTCCATGGGACAAATGGAACGGTGTTTTCCGTTTTGTTGGACTAACCCGTCCCAGGTCATCACGCTCCAAGTAAGTTTCGCGTGAAAATACGAAATCAAACAGAGGACTCTTTTACCTTAGTTAACTTGCTTTGGGGTTGCTCGATCGTCGAAACTGAAGTTGAAATAAACGATGTATTAGTGAGGGTATCAATGTAACTTTTATCACAAGAATTTAAAAGGAGTCCGCGACTACATTAAGGGTACGATACCTCTATATTTTCCTGACGAGTTCAAGATTGGCTTTCGAATGACGAGCGGGCTGTTCACTCGCGCAGTTATGCTCACATTCCCCGTAGCTCACATGTATTTTTGCACTACTCACTAAAGCTTGTTGAGGCCAATCCACTACAATAATGTTGAAGTAAGATACTGACATGTATTTCACTCGTTTGTGAGATACAGCACTGTAACTTTTCACCAGGATTGACCGCCATGTTGATTTCCGGGTTCGGAGAAACTGGGTCCGAGCAGAAATCGTCAAATGGAACGGGATTTTCCGGGCATTCCGTTTTTTCGGAATTTTAGGACAACCTCCAGAGGTTGTCCACAATTTTCGAAACGAATTTCCAGAAACGTTCTGTTCCATTTGATTTTGTACCGGAATTTCCGGAAATTTTGGTCAAATGGATCGCGCCCACTGTTTCTACTGTTTCTACCCGTTCCTACTGTTTCTGCTGTTTCCACCTTTTCTACTGTTTCTACTGTTCTGCCTACTTATTCTGCTGTATCCACTGTTTCTACTGTTTCTACGGTCCCCACTGTTTTTACTGTTTCAATCGTTCCTACTATTTCAACCGTTTTTACTGTTTCTAAGGTTTTTACTGTTTTACTGTTTCTACCGTTTCCTACTGTTTCCACCTTTTGTACTGTTTCTCCTGTTTCTACCGTTCCTACTGTTTCTACCGTTTTCACCGTATCTACTGTTTCTGTTGTATCCACCGTTCCTACCGTTTCTGCTGTGTCCACTGCTGTGTTTTCTACTGTTTTACTGTTTTTGCTGTTTCCACCGTTTCTTCTGTTTCTCCTGTTTCTCTTGTTTCTACCCTAACCCTACAATACACTTGTGACGTCAGCTTTCTTGTAAGTTTAATGCCAGTACACTAGTGACGTCAGCTGTGATTATTACACTGGGGATAACCCCATCATTAGCAGCTAACGGGGAGTTCCCACGTCATTGTGACGTCATGACTCGCGCTTACACGAGCAAAAAGGAGCTGACGCGGGCAAGGTCAATGTCCTTATTTGGTCATAAAATTGATACAAGAGAACTGAAGAACCATATTTGGGCATACATGCAAAACATATTGTCATTAAAAATCAAGTGGGTCACTTTATTGGTTTCGTGTAAATGACATTGCCCACTTGCTCGAGTCTCCAAATGGTCCCATTAGATGCTGGGATCGGCCGGTAGAAGTTGGATGATCAAACTCGCTTTAGTTTAAGCGTGCGTTTCTTTAAGAAAATCCAAGATTGGATTCTTCAATCCGAAGGAATCCGAAAACGGATTTTGCGTTTCTTTACTGGACAGATCAATCTAAGATCCCTCGGATCATGGTGCGTCAAAGGAACCGAAGAATCCACTCTGGAAGTGGATTCTTCGGTTTCTTTGACGCACCATGATCTGAAAGATCTTAGATTGATCTGTCTAGTAAAGAAGATTCAGATTTAAAAATCCAATCTTGGATTTTCTTAAAGAAACGCACCCTTAGTCTTCTTAAATTTTGTCATATTTTGTAACCGTCACTTATGAAGATTTGTGTAGTAACATACGAAACCTGAAGCTGAATATACCATGCGTAATCTATTTTATGTTTGTTGCCGCTGTCTGCATTTTGTTTTTCCTGAAGTTCCTATTATTACGTACCTGTTACTTGAGGAAATTTCCTGCGAATTTGGGAAGTTTAGATACGGCACAAAAAAAAAAAAAAAAAAAAAACTGGTGAAGCGCAAATTGACATTTTATTGCAGCAACAAAACTACAAAAAACCATACAAATGAAATATTTACAAGAGATGCTTAAACTGATTAGTAAGAAAGGTAATGTAATCACATAATCTCACAGTTCACTATACTTGCCACTGGAAAATCTAGAGGAACTCAAAAGATGGGGGGAGGGGAGGCAGGGACACAGACAGAATTAGGATAAACCAATTCTTGCTTCAATTATGACGACGATGCAAAGGGGAGCCCAGGCCCCCTCTACTAGATCTACCATGGCTTGCTGTCATTGACTTGCAATGTACATCACTAGTAAATAATTACTCCTCCAAGCACAAGGACATTACTGGGAGAAAATTGCTGGAGGTTTCTCTATGCTTGGCTACGAGTAGCCCCTCTTTTACTTAGTCTGTCAAGTATCACTGTAAAGAAAAAACCTTTTGGAGAAAAATGGCCACGTGAAATCCTGAGGGTGAAAAGCACTCCTTTCACGTCCTTCTTGCCCTCAGGATGTCGTGCAGCCATTTTTTCTGCGAGGTTTTCTCTCACGTCACGCACAAGGGACTTAGTGAAACAAGTGCTACTCTTAGTTTGTTTCTGAGCTTTACAAGTACATACATACATATATTTTATTGAGTTTTAGATTAAACGTAAAACTGTAACATGCCCGCGAGTAGCTACAGTAAGCTAATATAGGCAGGTCATGTTTACAGGAAATAGATACAACTAAATACAACTAAAAGCAACAAAAGAGAACTAAAGAAACTAAAATTGACAACAATGATCAGAGACCACTGATAAACTAACAGTATTACAAATAATGACAACAGTTATGAGAAGAGACTACAGATACACTAAACAAGTAAGACTAAGGGACATATTTCCAATTACAATCCCTGGCAACTGACAAACAATATGGCTAATGTTAATATTTTCTGCTCGATTTTTGGCAGGTGGCCAAGCATAAGGGAACATCGCTCGTAATGACCATGGACATAATAGGATAGTCTGGCCCCAACTATGAGCCAATTATATGTCTGGACATAAAACGGTTCACATCACTGACCCTCCCTTTTACCAGATCGTGAAAATCGAAAGATGTGAAAATTGTAGGAGCAGAAATCTAACTAACAAATTCTCAACTGCGGTGTACGCGTCCGTCGCAATGTGTGAAAATGCTTAAGCCTAAGTTCATGTTTAGATGTAAAGGAATAGATCGATCGCAACATATATGAAATAAGCGTTTTCTACGGTTTCCGTTTGTTTACATTATTCTACAAGCTTCTGTAACGACGATTTCTCTTCATTTCAGAATTATACCAAGGACTGGCAAGACTGCGGCTAAGAAATGACATACTAAGTTCAAAACTAAAACGCCACAATTAATCGTCCGAATTTACAAACTTTCACATACTGCGTTAAGAACAAACGTTAGAGTTATGAAAGTCAAGCACGATCTCCTTGACCTCTTTTACAGACAAATCAGAGCAAAAACATAACCAGCATTAGATCTTTCTCACTGGAATCCACACGAAACCTTGGAGTGACATTCGTGACGCATTGCAATCTGGTTAAATGCAATGCATTCTGGTAAAAAGTGATGAATTCGAGAATTCGTGTTGCTGCTCGCTCGCTACGCTCGATCCGCAGCAATTATTTTTGTCGATTAGGTATTTGTAGAAATTTTAAGTTTTTAAAATTTTTAAATTAAGAATAAGAAGAGTTGTGCGCAGCACAAAAGCAATAACTAATAATTGCTGCGGAGCGAGCGAGGAGCAACATAATCAGGATTTAAGAAGAACATATACTAGGGTATCTAAAAGATAGTAATGCTGCGGCACATTCTGTTGATAATGACAAATTTTTACGCAGTCATTAATCTATCTGCGAGTTCCAAGTCTTACATTAAAACCTTTATTTCCTAAAGTAGTGTCAAATTGGGGTGTGTAACTTAAAATCTGTCCTTGTGTGCATCAATCTCATGCATCGTGACGCATCGATGGCGAGGTGTGACCGAAGGGAGACAATAAAGTACATAGACATACGATACACGTCTACCTCCCCTTTACCGGAAAATCGACAAGATAAAGATCAAAAGATGTGGAAACTGTAGGAGCAGAAATCTCACTTATAAATTCTGTGCTGGTACGTTTTAAATGTCTCTAGAATGTCGACAGTGTCGATCGAAGACGCGTTTATCACCGGAGGTGTGAAAATGCTAAAACTCATGTTATAATTCGTGTTTGGATGAAAAGGAACAGATCGTGTGTCGTACAGTTTCCGGTTGTTTTAATTATTCTACAAGTTTTAGTAACGACGCGACGATTTTTCTTCATTTGATTTAAGAATTCTACCACGGAGGCGAGACTGCTAAGAAATGACATACTAAGGATGTCACAAATAATCGTCAAGATTTACAAACTTTCACGAACTGCATTTTAAAGAAAAGAAAAGCAAGAGTTGTCAAAGTCAGTCACGATCTCCTTCACATCGGTTTACAGGTAAATCAGAGCAAAATTTCTCACTGGAATCCACGCCAAAAGACAATAAGACATCTTCGTGTTGTTCGTGGCGCAGTGCACTCTGGTAAAAAGTGGCGCAGTGCACTCTGGTTAAATGCGATGCATTCTGGTAAAAAGTGCAATGCATTCTGGTAAAAAGTGCAATGCATTTTGGTAAAAGTGATGAACTCGAGAATTCGTACTCCCTTTTATATATTCTTTTTAAATCCTGATTATATTGCTGCTTGCTCCCTACGCTCGCTCCGCAGCAAAAAGGGAGTACGAATTCTCCAATTCATCACTTTTTACAAGAATGCATTGCGAACGCTTTGAAATCGTTTAAAAGTTGTAGCCTTATATGTGACTTTCGTTTGCCACTGCAGGCGTGGGAATAAATTTGAGACCCCTTGACAGTATATTAATTTGGTCACGTGTCAGTTCGGAATCTGAGAGGCTTTTGATTTATCGTTTCTGTGATTCTAGTGTTTTCTGATCGATATCGCGTCTAAGCCTTTTTCTCCGTTCGTTGCGTTTCTTAGTAATAACGCGCTTTGGAACCCATTCCCTTTTAGACTGATCTGTAGACATAAATGAGACATTGGGTAAAGATCCAGGCCCTTTATTCTGCTCTTTCTGACTGTTTAACAGATAACAAAACTGTCGAATAGGCCATTTTACAGTTGTGTGCTTAGTTATCTGGCCATGAATGCAAGCGAGGCTTGAGGTGCCCTTGCTTTGATACAGACCTCTCTGCTTTTCTCAAGTAAATGTCAGCTGGTTAGTATAAGAACAACTTGATTTGCACAATAAAAGTAGTGAGGTCTGTATCAAAACAAGGTCAACTCCAGCCTTACTACTATTCAGAGGCCAGGTCACTAAGCCGACGACTGTAAAATGGTGTATTGTCCGCTCTCGCTCGTTGCCGTATCGCATAAATTATAAATTCATGTGTCTGTCCGCTTATTGACGATAAAAATTAGCCAATGAGCGCGCGAGAATTTGTACTGTTATCGTAAAACCATGTTTTGCAAATTGAAAAGCGTCGTTTCTTTATTGAGACTTATTGAGTGTTTTTTTTCTTGAGTTGCAATCGTACAGTAAGATTTGTCAATGTTAATGAAAACTTGTTAAAACTATTTTTAAACTTTAATTCTGAATACTGTTTCTTCGATACACTTAAATGGGACTGCAAAATACCACCCGAAATGTTTTTTCAACCCTCCCAAAATTTTTGTCAAACCAATATTCAGTAGTACTAGAAGAAAGTTCCCGTATGGTCATTCCATGACATCATTCTGTACAACAATGGAAAGCAACGCTTATTCATTGTTGATGTCAATTTGCGCTTCACCAGTTTTTTTTTTTTTTTTTTTTTTTGTGCCGTATCTAAACTTCCCAAATTCGCAGGAAATTTCCTCAAGTAACAGGTACGTAATAATAGGAACTTCAGGAAAAACAAAATGCAGACAGCGGCAACAAACATAAAATAGATTACGCATGGTATATTCAGCTTCAGGTTTCGTATGTTACTACACAAATCTTCATAAGTGACGGTTACAAAATATGACAAAATTTAAGAAGACTAAGGGTGCGTTTCTTTAAGAAAATCCAAGATTGGATTTTTAAATCTGAATCTTCTTTACTAGACAGATCAATCTAAGATCTTTCAGATCATGGTGCGTCAAAGAAACCGAAGAATCCACTTCCAGAGTGGATTCTTCGGTTCCTTTGACGCACCATGATCCGAGGGATCTTAGATTGATCTGTCCAGTAAAGAAACGCAAAATCCGTTTTCGGATTCCTTCGGATTGAAGAATCCAATCTTGGATTTTCTTAAAGAAACGCACGCTTAAACTAAAGCGAGTTTGATCATCCAACTTCTACCGGCCGATCCCAGCATCTAATGGGACCATTTGGAGACTCGAGCAAGTGGGCAATGTCATTTACACGAAACCAATAAAGTGACCCACTTGATTTTTAATGACAATATGTTTTGCATGTATGCCCAAATATGGTTCTTCAGTTCTCTTGTATCAATTTTATGACCAAATAAGGACATTGACCTTGCCCGCGTCAGCTCCTTTTTGCTCGTGTAAGCGCGAGTCATGACGTCACAATGACGTGGGAACTCCCCGTTAGCTGCTAATGATGGGGTTATCCCCAGTGTAATAATCACAGCTGACGTCACTAGTGTACTGGCATTAAACTTACAAGAAAGCTGACGTCACAAGTGTATTGTAGGGTTAGGGTAGAAACAAGAGAAACAGGAGAAACAGAAGAAACGGTGGAAACAGCAAAAACAGTAAAACAGTAGAAAACACAGCAGTGGACACAGCAGAAACGGTAGGAACGGTGGATACAACAGAAACAGTAGATACGGTGAAAACGGTAGAAAACAGTAGGAACGGTAGAAACAGGAGAAACAGTACAAAAGGTGGAAACAGTAGGAACGGTAGAAACAGTAAAACAGTAAAAACCTTAGAAACAGTAAAAACGGTTGAAATAGTAGGAACGATTGAAACAGTAAAAACAGTGGGGACCGTAGAAACAGTAGAAACAGTGGATACAGCAGAATAAGTAGGCAGAACAGTAGAAACAGTAGAAAAGGTGGAAACAGCAGAAACAGTAGGAACGGGTAGAAACAGTAGAAACAGTGGGCGCGATCCATTTGACCAAAATTTCCGGAAATTCCGGTACAAAATCAAATGGAACAGAACGTTTCTGGAAATTCGTTTCGAAAATTGTGGACAACCTCTGGAGGTTGTCCTAAAATTCCGAAAAAACGGAATGCCCGGAAAATCCCGTTCCATTTGACGATTTCTGCTCGGACCCAGTTTCTCCGAACCCGGAAATCAACATGGCGGTCAATCCTGGTGAAAAGTTACAGTGCTGTATCTCACAAACGAGTGAAATACATGTCAGTATCTTACTTCAACATTATTGTAGTGGATTGGCCTCAACAAGCTTTAGTGAGTAGTGCAAAAATACATGTGAGCTACGGGGAATGTGAGCATAACTGCGCGAGTGAACAGCCCGCTCGTCATTCGAAAGCCAATCTTGAACTCGTCAGGAAAATATAGAGGTATCGTACCCTTAATGTAGTCGCGGACTCCTTTTAAATTCTTGTGATAAAAGTTACATTGATACCCTCACTAATACATCGTTTATTTCAACTTCAGTTTCGACGATCGAGCAACCCCAAAGCAAGTTAACTAAGGTAAAAGAGTCCTCTGTTTGATTTCGTATTTTCACGCGAAACTTACTTGGAGCGTGATGACCTGGGACGGGTTAGTCCAACAAAACGGAAAACACCGTTCCATTTGTCCCATGGAATACCCGGAATTTCAAACCGGAATATTTGGTTAAATGGAAAGCGCCCAGTAGAAACCGTAGTAAAAAGTAGAAACGGTGGATACGGCAGAGATAGAAGAAACGGTGGAAACATCAGAAACAGTAGAAAAGGTAGAAAGAGTAGAAACCGTAGAAACAGTAGGAACGGTTGTAACAGTAAAAACCTTAGGAACCGAAGAAAAAGTAGAAACGGTGGATACAGCAGAAACAGTAGGAACAGTAGAAACGGTGGAAACAGTAGGAACAGTAAGAACAGTAGAAACGAAAACAGTAGGAACAGTAGGAACAGTAGAAACGAAAACAGTAGGAACAGTAGAAACGGCGGAAACAATGAAACAGTAGAAACAGCAGAAACAGAAGAAACGGTGGAAACTGTAGAAACGGAAGAAACAGCGGAAACAGTAGAATCAGTAGGAGCAGTAGAAACAGAAACGGTGGAAACAATAGAAACAGTAGAAAAGGTAGAAACGGTAGAAACAGTAGAGTCAGTAGAAACGGTAAAAACAGTAGCAACGGTAGAAACGGTAGAAACGGTAGAAACGGTAGAAAGGGTAGAAACCGTAGAAACCGTAGAAAAAGTAGAAACGGTGGATACGGCAGAAATAGTAGAAACGGTGGTAACACCAGAAACAGTAGAAAAGGTAGAAACAGTAGAAACCGTAGAAACAGTAGAAACAGTAGTAACGGTTGTAACAGTAAAAACCTTAGGAACCGAAGAAAGAGTAGAAACGGTACGTGGATACAGCAGAAACAGTAGGAACAGTAGGAACAGTAGAAACGGAAACAGTAGGAACAGTAGAAACGGCGGAAACAATGAAACGGAAGAAACATCGGAAACAGTAGAAACGGTAGAAACAGCAGAAAAAGAAGAAACGGTGGAAACTGTAAAAACCGAAGAAACAGCGGGAACAGCGGTAGAAACAGTAGAAACGGTAGAAACAGTACAAACGGTAGAAACGGTAAAAACAGTAGAAACAGCAGAAACAGAAGAAACGGTGGAAACTGTAGAAACGGAAGAAACAGCGGCAACAGTAGAAACGGTGGAAACAGTAGAAACGGTAGAAACAGCAGAAACAGCAGAAACGGTGGAAACAGTAGGAATAGCAGCAACAGCAGAAACGGTGGAAACAGTAGGAACAGTAGAAACGGTGAAAACAGTAGAAACGGTAGAAGCAGTAGAAACGGTGGAAACAGTAGAAGCGGTGGAAACAGTAGAAGCGGTGGAAACAGCAGGAACAGTAGGACCAATAGAAACGGTGGAAACAGCAGAAACGGTAGAAACAGCAGGAACAGTAGGAACAGTAGAAACGGTGGAAACAGTAGAAACGGTGGAAACAGGAGAAACAGTAGAAACAGCAGGAACAGTAGAAACGGTAGAATCCGCGGAAACAGTAGGAACAGTACAAACGGTGGAAACAGTAGAAACGATGGAAACAGCAGAAATAGTAGGAACGGTAGAAACAGTAAAAATGATGGAAATCAGTCATACATTTCATAAATTTTATTGATAAGCACATCGTTTATTTAGTGAATCAATATATTTCCTTGTAACAATCAACTTAAAATCTCCGTGACAGACGCGAAGTCACTGTTCCCAAATTTCTGAAATCAGGTCATTGTAGAGGCACAAGTGCAAAGTTTCTAAAATAAACCTTAGTTTGGTCGTAAGAAATAGAAACACCTGATGACTTATTCTGATGACTTATGACTTATTCTGCAATCAAACATCCACTTTTTCTTCAACGATAAAATAATTTAGCAATCAAATGACTGCAGTCAATCAACCACATTTTTGTTTTATTACAAACGACGATGATGATGTCAATAACTGGAAACTTGTAAATATTTCTTTATAAAACATGCAATCAATGTAATGATCTTCAACATAATATTAGTTAAATTGCACAGTCAGAAAAAGTGATTGTAATTGTACTTCTCTCTAATACAACAGAATCAATTCGACTGGCTTCATATTTTTAACTTGAACATAACTTAAACTCTGTGCGAGAGATGATACGTCACAGATCCTATAATCCTGAAATGTTTTTGTGGTAGTACAAGACAGTACGGTAAGCTTTTAAAATAATCCTTATATTGGTCACAAGGAATGGAAACACCTAATGTCCTACACATATCAATCATACCTCGACCTCAGTTTCCTTTGACAGTAACAACTTCTTTTATGGTAATAAAAATGAAAATTCATTCTTCTGTAAGGTTTTAGCGAGTGTTTTTTTTTTTCCACGCTGTTTTACGTAATGCTATGACAAAATATTTGGAACTCAAATGGAACAAAACGAGAATGAACAAAGGCCTAAAACGGTCAAGAATTGGTTTAGAATTAGCACTTGCGTTTTTGGGAACATTCTTCTACAAATGGAATGAAAGAAAGCTTTCGAGAAAGAACCCCAGGAAACGAGGACGCTGTAACCTCATACGGCCTGTGGAAATGTACTGTGAACAAACGCCCATTATACCTGAAGAGGCCGAGTACTTTGGTGCCGTTCTCAACGCAACAGAAATCTCACAGGCAGCAGATTGTGATTTTTCTGATAACATTTCTGAAGCTGGTGACGTTGTGGATTGCATAAACTACCTGCTCGAAGGAGCCTCTGACACACTTACCGACGATTCCCAATCTTCCGACGACCAGAGTGAAGAAGAAACACTGGAAGATTTTGTTGATTCCCTAAACAATGCGTGTGTTTCCGGTATCATTCAGCAGGCATCTAATTTTGCTCTTTTGAGTAAGCAACTTGAGAAAATTAAAGGCCACGATCCCTTGACTGGGAGCAATGGTCATCAAGCATACCTTAATAAAAACGTTTATCGTATTTTTTCCAGTTTTGAGTCAAGAGGAAAGAGTGACAGTCATAACGCTAACTCCGATCTTGATAGCTTCGTCCTTGCAAACAACATGCGAAAGGTTACTATCCCAGGCAATGGAAACTGTTTCTTTTTAGCATTAGCCACCATGATATTACAGCAATTAAGCAATAATACATTAAGCTCCGAAGCAAAAACACACCTCGAACGAATTGGGCTTGTTAAAGCTTCAAATGCACCGAATGCAGATGTAACGGAAGTAGCTACTACATTACGCCGACTCGTTGTAGACGATTGGCTTTCGAATCCTGCTGATTATGAACCATTCCTAACTTCAGAACAAACCTATTACACAGAGGCCATAGCGTTTTTACAGGAAGGTCACTTTGCTGCAGAACTGGGAAACTCAATGCCACTTGCTGCATCGAACGCACTACGTATCCCCATATTGGTATTTACATCAGGCCCGTAGCTGAGGTTTTTAAAAGGGTGTTCGTATTGACAAGAATATTTATTAACGGGGGTTACTAAATACGAGCGCCGAAGGCGTGAGCCTCTAGGGGGTCTGGGAGTATGCCCCCCCCCAAAAAAAAATTTTGAAATCTAGAGCCCCGGAAATGCTATTTTCAGCATTGTGCACGTCAATATTTGAAACTCAATAGGGTGTAAAATGACAGGTATTTTTAGTCATAACAACAATATTACCCACGTTTTGTTAGCTTGATGCATTCATACATACCGGCCCATTACACTAAACGTTTTACAAAAGTTTGA
>JAHPZR010040455.1:0-13773 GCA_019787425.1 Platygyra sinensis | reverse complement strand
GTGGCAACGATAGGAACAGTGGAAATAGTAGAAATGGTACGCTCAATTTCCGCCGCTTCCCGAGTCCGGTCTACGTTCCTCCCCGACAAGAGAATTCGGAGAAGGAGCGCGGGCTGAACAGCGGCCGGTTATCGAAACACAGAAAAAGAAGACCGGAAATTGCGCACTAGTACGGAACAAAGAAGGGATTGTCTTGGGAAAGTATCACGCATTCCTGTGAATTGTCCATCCGCTTACCATGCTTACCATGGCGGTCGCTGATAGGATCAATGATGTTGCATTGCTTTTATTGCTCCTTTCCTTTTTAACGTCGAATTGTTCATCTTCAAACGAGAACAATCCGGGAATTTCTAAAGCCAGCCACAGTTTCATCCAAACTGTCCTTGAAAGCTATGTTACCTCCGGAGGGAAATCTAACACAGTTTGGTTAGCACATGGCGTAATAATCAGGAGTGATGAGAGAAGATCAATTTTTCTTACCCCGGAAGAGTTCCTAGTCGAGGATATAATATTATGGGATCCATTAAGTCACAATCCAGACTTGAATTTAAGATGTCCTAGCTGTTTTGAAACTGGTGCAATTGATGAGTCAGTTAGAGCGACAAGATGGAAAGATGGCAGTTCCTCATGCGACCAACCGCGGCAGTTATATGGTTTGAGTAATAACGTACTCCTCGTAAGCAGAGTGTACATGTGTAGACGAAGACACCAGACTATTTCCCATGATCTTGCTATTCTTTCTCAAGTAAGGGATTTGTTTCGTGTCCCTTTTGTATTGTTTCATAGATGCGGTATAACAAGAGAGTTGTCAGATTTTGTTATTTCTCACGCCAACGCCGCTATGACAATGAGTGACATTCAGACTCTCTGGTTACAAACAATGTATGAAGCATATGCGACACGTAGACAAGCATATTTCTCTACACTTCGGAGGAATTCATGTCATCCCTCAAGTACCAAATTTCCAGATTTTCAACAGAGATACCAAAACCCTGGGGAAAAGATTATAGCATCTTGTATTGCCAGGAATTACTTCATGAAGGAAAAGTTATACAATAACAGAATGTGTCAAATGAGTGCGGATCGGTGGCTTAGTTGTGACCACACTTTTAAAGTCTCGGCAAATATTGGCTTTTGGTTTAACAAGAGGTGGGTAAAGCTTTATGACACTCTTTTCATCGTGTTAAATGAGGAGGGAATTGTACTGAGTTGGAAACTTTGCCGAGGAACTAAATTCATATCAATTGATGGTCTTTTAAAGCTGTTAAAAAGACGACTCGAAGCGCAGGGCAAAAAGCCCACCTTCTTTTTTTTGGACAATTGCTGTCACTGGCGTAACAAGTTGAGTAGCATATTTCCAGATATTGCTATAAAACTGGACACATTTCATGCTATTCAAAGAGTTGTGAGCAAAATTCCTAAAAAGAAAGGATGTAGCGAAGCACTTAAACAACTTCGAAGGAAAATGATCGATTCATTTAAGCTGATCATCCGTGATCCTGCTGACAAGGGGAACAAGAGAACAATGCCAACACCTTCACCAGAAGTTATCTTGAACAATATTGAATCGTTTATAAACCAGTGGAGCACAATGGTACATGATTCTGTTCCGCTTCTCCCGGCTTCCGCTATACGCGAAATTGAGAAACTGAAAAAACATGTTCTCGAGGGTTGTTTGTCTGATATACCTCCTTCCGGAGGAACACATGGAAATGAAGCTTTACATAAAACCTTGAACAAGAGCCTAAAACGGTCAAGAATTGGTTTAGAATTAGCACTTGCGTTTTTGGGAACATTCTTCTACAAATGGAATGAAAGAAAGCTTTCGAGAAAGAACCCAAGGAAACGAGAACGCTGTAACTTCATACGGCCTGTGGAAATGTACTGTGAACAAACGCCCATTATACCTGAAGAGGCCGAGTACTTTGGTGCCGTTCTCAACGCAACAGAAATCTCACAGGCAGCAGATTGTGATTTTTCTGATAACATTTCTGAAGCTGGTGACGTTGTGGATTGCATAAACTACCCACTCGAAGGAGCCTCCGACACACTTACCGACGATTCCCAATCTTCCGACGACCAGAGTGAAGAAGAAACGTTGGAAGATTTTGTTGATTCCCTAGACAACGCGTGTGTTGCCGGTATCATTCAGCAGGCATCTAATTTTGCTCTTTTGAGTAAGCAACTTGAGAAAATTAAAGGCCACGATTCCTTGACTGGGAGCAATGGTCATCAAGCATACCTTAATAAAAACGTTTATCGCATTTTTTCCAGTTTTGAGTCAAGAGGAAAGAGTGACAGTCATAACGCTAACTCCGATCTTGATAGCTTCCTCCTTGCAAACAACATGCGAAAGGTTACTATCCCAGGCAATGGAAACTGTTTCTTTTTAGCATTAGCCACCATGATATTACAGCAATTAAGCAATAATACATTAAGCTCCGAAGCAAAAACACACCTCGAACGAATTGGGCTTGTTAAAGCTTCAAATGCACCGAAGGCAGATGTAACTGAAGTAGCTACTACATTACGCCGACTCGTTGTAGACGAGTGGCTTTCGAATCCTGCTGATTATGAACCATTCCTCACTTCAGAACAAAACTATTACACAGAGGCCATAGCGTTTTTACAGGAAGGTCACTTTGCTGCAGAACTGGGAAACTCAATGCCACTTGCTGCATCGAACGCACTACGTATCCCCATATTGGTATTTACATCAATGCTAAATTTTCCACTTTTGCCAGTGTCCCCGAGAGAAAACGTTTTGAACGAGAACCCAATTTTTCTCGCATACGACATGGAATTTGCAGGCCATTATGATGCTGTTGAGTCCATTCCTCGAATGACCACAGAGGAGGATGTGTGTCGGCCTCTACCTGCACGGAATACCATCATACCAGATTGCACTGAAAGCTTACCACAGGTTTCCTGTAGATGTGGTCAAGGTGCTAAGAGAAAGATAAAAGGAAGCGTTTCCTGTCATGAATACAAGTCTGGTTGTAAATGTTTTCAGAACGTTTTAGGATGCAGTGATTATTGCCAATGCATTAACTGCGGTAATCCCCGTGGAAAGAAGGTAAATATCAGCCAGCCAATCTCGCAAATTGCGTCACGAAAGCGAAGACATCACGAGAATACGACATTAGCAATGAGTGGCAAATCGTATTCCGAGCAGAAGGCAGGCGGAACAACTGTGGTGCATTGGACATTATTTGAGGAGCATGTGTTGCTGGGGTTAATAACAGCTCTGATGGACAAAGATTTGCTAGAACCGGAGATTCTTCACCGAGAATACAACCGCTTAGTTGGCATTGTTGAATTGACAAGTATGAAGAACTTTTTGAGCAAAAAAACACAACAACAGGTGGGGCGAAAATTTTCTGCACTTATTTCAAGCAAAAGGTCATTTGAGACACTAATGAAGGAACAAACCCGTCTGAATAATGAACTAGTTTGAAGGCCCGGTTGCATGTTATATGCAATTACGGATGATTTTCTCCTACTCAAGGATTCCTAAAGCCGCAAAAACGGAGCGAAATCATGGAAATCTGGGCAGAGCACGAGCACGTCCTACCCTTGTTTCTAAGCTCCTCAAGCCTTTACGGAGGAGACGATAAATAATATAACCTGATAACACAACCTTTTAATTTTCATCACGTGAGCTACAAAATCAAAACTTCTTCCAAACCTGGTGAGAGGATTTCACGTTATCCAACTACGCCCACGACCGTGGTTCTTAAGATTTCGTTGTCAGTCAAGACTGTAGCTAAATTAAATCATAGCTGTGGGAACCAATCAACCAACTTCACAAAGTACAGTACATGTATAAACCCAAATTATAGTTGCGGAACTATACTATTAGAAGCATATGATACCAACGCGCCTATCACGCGCATTCTTTCACACATTGCAGCATTTCAAAAATTATTAGCTCATTATAGCTCGTTATGGATGAGGTTACAACATATTGATCAGCTTTGGATTGACTTGGAATACACTTGTCAAACGTTGCACTTGTGTAAGCGTATATCTTATTTTGTGGTTTCTTGGCGTCACCACACTCTCGGGTGATTCATTTTTTTCTCCGTAGGCGTCACTAAACACTGACTAAACGTTGCTGTTATTGTTCACTAGTTGATGTTATTGGAATTAAAGCACTTATGAACTTGTAGGCTACAAATATATTGATGAACCGCAAACCAAATATTATTGATCAAAACGCAGATAGCCGAAATGTTGTGTGTAACTTAGAGTTATCGATTTGAAGCGCGAAAAGAACATGTGAGCGCGAAATTCGCCTGCCTCGCGGAAACGTGATGCGTGTGTGGTAAAGCGGAAATAGAAAATTGTCTCTCCTGAAACCTAGCTCACCACACGTGTAATCTTAGGGGTCGATTGCGCATTTATTTCTTTTGGCCAATGACCGACTATCATTGAACAGAAAGAGGAACTACCTTTGTTGGCGTATGTTATTCGTGGTAGCTTCAGCAAGCAACACCAACAACAACAACAAAACAGACTTAAACGAGAGATTCCATCTTTTCGTCGAGGGTTGATGGTCGAAGGTTCCATGTTGAGAGGAGGGGGGGGGGGGGGTGGCGGAAGGGGGGTCGAGGATACTAAGTCGAGGGTCAAGATTCCATCTGTATCCATCACTGTAGCGAAATATAATATTTTTCCCCGCGCTGACAATTGGCCGCTCGCTCGAAAAAGAATTCTGGCAAAGCGATTTGCAGACGCCATCAGCGAGCACTGTCGAGATTTGGTGCACGCTTACGTATACTGAATTTGATTGCGTGACTCTGCTAGCTATGTTATAAATAAATTTAGAACCCAGAGAAGAATACACATTTGATCATAAATCTAGTGAGATTCACGCTTCGGCTGCAACTCAAAAAAGAGAGATTTCACATGTGCAATTCTCGGTTTTCACCAGTCATGTGATCGAAACTAAAATGGTAACCATTCAATGAATACAGTCAAGAATCTGGGATACGATAGATGATTGATAAATAAACAACCTCGCCAAGAATCAGGTCTCTGCTGTTTTTCATTCGCGCGTTATTTGCAGAAGTGTGTCATCCAAATTTATAGAGCAGTGTTCCTTCTGAGGGACACAAACATGGCGGCCGTAAAGGAACGGAAACATCTGTCACTGAGTTTTGCCATTGAAACGAAACATAATTACTCTAGAGCTCCGACACATTGAAAGAATGGTTTCCTCTAGTGAAAGCACTGTTCAGTTAGCAAAAACAAAAGTGATATCTCATATTTTGACCTACGCGACAGCCTCCTTGGGTCGCAATTTTTCATGTCACGCAACGCGAAAGCTTGGAAATTCAAATGCGCTCTATCACAATAAGAAGAACTCTGTCTAGCTGAAACATTGTGAAACGTTAAGTTGCTATAGGGTCTTTAATCTGTTGATAATAAAACCTCTGAATGAAAGATAATATTCAATTTTGGAATATGATTACGTCACATGAAAACCGAGAATACATCACTGGTTAAATCACAACATGGGGTGACTGTCAAGAAAACTCTTTTGCACTGTTGGCACTGTCCAAGCTCCAGACAATATAATTTCTAGGCCAGAATCGGCCAATTTCATTGAATTTTTAAATTTTCACCATACTGTAATATTGCAACGGGTATTATTTTCGCAAAGTGCTGTTAGCCACTTTTTAAATAACAATGATTGCTTTGATATACAAGTGACATTACGCAACAAGTAATTGGCTGCTGCAAATTGCAAAAGCAATCTATGGGAGTAGGGGATACTTGGTAGCGATTTCCGGTGCGGTGATCAGCTCCTTTGTTTCCATCAACAAATCATATTTTTAAGAACAAAAAATAAGGATTTAAGAAATGATTAAAAATCACTTAGACCGAAATGCAGTTTCCAAAAATTTCGCCATCTTTGACTTAACTTTTGCGTCAATTGCGTTTCCTAAGTAGCGCAACTGGGCAATTGAATTAATTTGACATGGAGAAACTTCAGAACATCTCGGATTTAACACAAGCCCCGGAGTAAACTGTAAATAAGCTCTCGCAGCAATCATCTTATACTAGCTTTGGCTTACTTTTTGCGTCGTTAGCTTCAAAGGCGACCTCAAACTCAAACGGTCACACGTATTTAAGTTTTGTTTTGCAAAGAAAGCAGTTCATCAAGCGATAATAGAAACAAAAAGGCGGAAATACATGGTGTTGCCACACCCTTGGCACCTCATCACGGGGACCGCTCGCTGTCATTTGAGGCCAAAATTTGATCATTTATTAGTTGCAAAAGCCACGTCGCCTTCGCCTTTGTCATGTAGTGGTCGTCTGAGCAAAGGACAACGATTTTTCGGGGTAAGTAGCTTATTGAAATTGGTTCAAACTTCTCCCTGTTTCAAAAAGTGTTTTGGAGTGGCAGGGCATTCTGCAGTAAAGCCGCCCGCATTAAAATTTACGCTTATCCTTTTTACCTTTCCTGCTAGCTAACAGCACCCATTGGGAATTCAAGTGAGCTGACTTGTGACGCGTCGAGGCCGTTTCGACTAAGATATCTTCTCTGAGGATTGCCTTCATTAGTAATTGTAAGTGAAAATTCATTTATTTCATTGACGAATTTCTGTTAATAGTAAAAGCATTTGTGAAAAATGCCTTCATATGCGTAATCTCTAGATCTTCTTTAAAGCTTATAAGAATAAGCTTACATCATGAAGTAAATGGCTTTTTGTTTAGCATTCGGTTCTTTACGGGTAGAAAAACTGCCTCGGCTCGCCTGCTAACTGCTGGCTATAGTGCTATGTGTTTTACATTGTACATTGTGGCTGCCAAAATACGATACCGAAAAAAAGGTATGAGGCTATGTAGGCTCGTTTTCCTCGAGTCCGGTCTGCATGGTCTGGAGAAGAGACGGCTGGACGCGTGAGCGGCAAAGCGTGTCTATGACTTAAATTCAAAATTTTGAAATTCTTGCGGCGCTTCTGGGGACCGGAAATGTCGTCTGATGACCAACCAAAGGCAGGCCCACATGACGCCTACGGCTCGTAACATTTGTACATGTGCCCTTTTCGCCACCTCCACGTTTAATTTTAGCCGCCAACCTTTCACATTATTGTCGTACGATTCTATATAAGAGGTTTTTTTAGGAAAGAGTAAAGCAGAGCTGTTCGACTGTGGTGTGTCAATGGTCACCCATATGTTGTGTGGTATGCATGGTGTTGACACCATGTTTTGTTAGTTCGGTTTGCTTTGGACCCTGGGGGTTCTCCCACATATAGGTACTATAGGTACGTGCCGCGGAAAAAGGTATCGTTTTGAGGTTCTCGATTCTAGGGTATCACTTTTGACCCTTTTGTTACTGTGTTCCTGGTGTGGTCCTTAGACAGGGCAGCTAAATTGTATTATCTATTACTGGAGAGTGAAAACACCCGCCTAAACTAATGTTTTTTTTTTTTAACTTGACGTATCCGTTTAAGCATTAACAAAATGATTTTGCAACAAGACGTTTAATAGCCTTGAATAGGGTGTCATTTCTCGGGTTTGGGCTTTAAATAGGATATCACTTTTCGCTTTCTTAGTCCTTAAATAGGGTTAGGGGTCAAGAACCTTCGCAGCACATCACTATCCAAAATTCGCGAGAGTACTCCCCCCACCCCCTCCACGGGAACGAGGTTGTAATTTTGTTTGGCTTCTGGTCTGGTTTCGTCAGAGTCTCCTTCAAGGAGACTACTGTACAGTTTGACTGAGTGTTCCAGACATAACTAATCGATGATATCAATGACATCAATTAAATCAATGAGTAATCAATAGGTAATCGGTAGGTAATCAGTTGATTAGTCATTGATTATTCCCGATGATCAATGAGTGATCGATGACTAATCGATGGGCCACAAAATTTTTGGTCATCGATTAGTCATCGATTGCATCGATTAGTCACTGGTTGCATTGATTAGTCATTGATTTTCATCCATTAGCTCAAAGGCCAAAAAATCGGAACTTGCACAAATATTCAATACTCAAGCTGGTTATATAATTGCTCATGACGGATGTTTCCGTATAAGCCGAAGCAGTTTTACTTTGCTGACAAACACCCCCCCCCCCCAAAAAAAAAAAAAATAATAATAAATAATAATAATAATCGATAATGACGTACTCGATTCTTGTCAGCGTACCTCTTAGTTTCATTTTATTTCAGACTGGTCGGTTGCTGTTCAGTTGTTTTGTTATTAAATAAGAAGTTGGGTGAGGTGACATATTGCACAATTGAAAATTATCTTTATTTGTGATTAGCACTTTGCGCCTCGACATCATCAAAAGGAACTTCAGATACAAGGAAAAATGCATGTAACACAGATAAAAGAATCACGATCGAAAACAAATGGTACCAGAGAGCAAAAAGTGTCTCTCGCGCGCAGTATAATAGTCGATGAGCGATCGATGAGCCATCGATGAGTAATCAGTTAAATCAATGAGTAATCGATGTCATCGATGAGTAATCGATAGGCCACCAAATTTTTGGGCTTCGATTACTCACCGATTACTCATTGGATCATCGCCAATAATCAATGACTAATCAACTGATTACTCATCGATTAATCATCGATTACCAATTGATTTCATTGATCATCGATTAGTTATGTCTGAATTGTTTTATTCCTGAGATCCTGCTTGCTTTTATCCCGGGCCGTCTCTTTGATGGCTTCGTTATCAGACATTATTATATGGCTCTGTCTCTCAAGGACTGGGAACTACTAAAGTCACGAATTTGATTGGCTGAAATGGATATTGACAACGGTCTAGATTTTCCCATCTTGACCGACATCTAGACCGGTAATGTTTTGAAGTGAAAAAGTTGCAAACTAAAATGCAAAATCATTGACTGTTTTCATCTAACAATATTTTTTCTTAAGTGCCAAAAAGCTGATGAGTAAAAAAAAGTAAAGAGGACCAGCAAACTTTGAAAGAATTCATTTCGGCTCATCGCCGTTCGTAAGCAAAATGTCAGTTAGTACAATCCAGTTACATCAAACAAATTAAATTGTTCTTGTTTTTGCCATATAATAAACAACTTATTAACCGAGCTAAGTCGGTCTGTATGGGAGAATCTTGACCGAGGTCGTAAGTACAGACCGTCGTCAAATCAAGGCTGACCGGACGGCTAAAAATGATACATTTAATGCCCAATATTTCGGTTAGACAGGACTAACCTTCATCAGGGGCTACACTGAAGCTAAGTGTAGCCCCGAGGAAGGTTAGTCCATTTTCAGCCGTCCGGTCAGCCTTTTAAATAGTTTTATAGTTTATCTTTCACTGTTGATGTTGATGTTGATCTAAACCAAGATCCGGGTTCACTCCGCTGCTATTTTACGTGAGTTCGGGGAAGGAGCGCGGACTCTTCAATTTTCCGAACAGTGGCTGGTAATCGAACCTACTTAAATATATGACTTCTTTGATTTACTTAGTTTGCTATTTTTTATTCATTATAATTGATAATTTCCACAGGAAACCTAAGGGCACACAGACAGATTGGTGATGCCAAAAAGCAAAGGAGGGTTTCACGCAGCACGGGTTCCAGCCATCAAGGAAGAGGCAAAACAATGCGATTTTCCATGGCATGACGTTTTTGATGCCCTCTTGTTAGACTGGCTGGAGACCTTTTCCAGGGCACACAATACAGTAAAGGAGATTATGTTCGCGGCTATTTTACCCACAGTTTCAGCGCTTCTCGGACCAAACACGTGCGTTAAAGTGCTGGAAACTTATGAAGAGCCCGTTAATATTTTCCTCGTTTGTCTGGCAGAGCCAAAGGCAGGGAAATCTCAGAGCATGCGTCTTGGATGCACTCAACCGCTTACGACATTTGTGGAGAAACGAGTGCAAACAGAACTATTGATACAGTCGTTTACCGCAAGTGGAATGAGGAAACACATGCAGACCTGCGATGGCCAGGGAATTATAGCAAGAGACGAATGCCAAAGATTTCTAAAGGATATAATTGCTGAGAACAAAAAAGACTCCCTTGACGCAACTATGCTTGTCTTGTTCCACGACAACAGCCCGTGGTTCTTCAACTCAGGACAAGAGAGGAAGCGGAAGTGCATTGAGAAGACGGGTATTTCATTCCTTGGATATAGCCAGCCGAATTCTTTCCTGGAGGTCTACGCTAAGATGGTCGATAGAGGAGACGGGCTGATTGATCGTTTTCTGGTGACAGTTCCTCGTGGCAACACTCTTTCCCATGCTGAGGTAAAACTTTTTGCAGACAAGCTGAACAACAGCCCAGTGAAAGATCTCAGGTACATATACAATCAGATATATGCGATTCACCATGGTGCTCAAGGAAAAGTATCGTACACGTTCTCACCAGAAGCCGAGAAGTTGTTCAATGATCACACCTCCAGCACTGTAGCAGCTGCCAATGCTGTGTTTAATGGCGAGTCTCAGGAATTCATCGACTCCAAAGATGAAAAGCACATCATAAGATTGTCCTGTATTATTCATGTGTTAAAAGAAGCATTCGGCAATGCATTGGGGACTAACGAACCGTCAGGGACGAGTGCAGCACGGACAGGCACAGAAGGGGCGAGCGCAGCAGGGGTGAGTGCAACACGGACAAGTACCACAAGGGCAAGTGCAGCAGTCACTGATGATCAGCCACCCACATTCGTTATATCATTGTCATCAATGCGCGGTGCTATCGCTGTCACCAAATACTTCGCAGAACAGAGAAATATACTCTCAAAGGTAGCTATTACTACTAATTTTAAAAGTACTGTTTGTCTTAAAATAAAAGCACACGCTTAGCCCAATCTCGTACGCCACATTAATACATCATTCTACCCTGATACCTCTCTCCTTAATGGCTTAAATTTTCGATAATTTCACGAGTTTCATGTCCAGCCGAATAACACGCAATAATAATATCAAACCTTCTTATGATGGATACCCCCATCTCACGTACCCTAATCTTTCCATAAACGGCACTGAATTAAATGAAAATAACAAGTAGCAAAATCAAGTATGAATTATCACATGAAAAATGCATGTGCACGCGTACAATCCCGACATAGATTCACAGAAGATTCACTGAATAAACGAGAGACAAATCTATCTTGCGAAAGTGAAAGTAAGTTACGTAAAATCTAAACATGTCGAACAAGGAGGGCCTTCAGCGTGTAATAAATACGGTTTCAATAAGACCTATTCACATCGTGCGTGTAAGTTTTGGTCTAGTGACATGGTCTGTTAAAATTCCTTGTTATTTTTCTTCCTTGTTATTTTGTTTCCAAAAACTAATGGTATTTGAATAGTGAAATTATCATCAAAAAATTATGACTTTTTAAAAACCCTACTCCGCACCGTTCAAAGCAGAGTAGCAGACTAAAAAATCGGATCTGAATAGGGTCAATATCTGTAAACCTTTTCTCCTTTTCTGAACGTCAAGAATTAATCGGGTTGACTGGCTACATTCGTCTACTTTCTGTTTCCATATTCTATGGTGGCACTAACTGAGGTGCTTTCTTCAGTGATTTTATTCTGATCGGGACCACTCTATTATCAAACAGTTATCAACCACTGAAAACTTTGAATTCGCGTACTTCATGTAAGTGGGCCAACAACGGCTGACTGAAATGACGACTTCTTTTGAAGCTCTAAACGATGATGATTACCAAATAATGATCATTTTTTAACTTTCAGATAGCCACTCCAGGAAGTATTTATAAAGATGTTGAGCCGTACAAGATCAGACAGAAGATCCTCCTGTTTTTATCGCCATTTTGCCCAAGCAGACTCCTGTACACAGAGTTGAAGGTCCAGGCAGCAACCGTGCACGAGGAGATGAAAGCGCTGGAAGAAGAAGGACTGGGGCATGTTTATACCCATGGTAACAAAACAGTATTCTCCAAGGTTGTCCCAAGCAAAGTGGACGAAGAAAAGTTGAGAGGGTATAATGTAGAAAAATCTTCTTTCGAAAATAGCTTCCTCGAAACAAACAGTAAGATTAGCGCTGAACTCTTTGTAACATTTCTCCAAAAAGCTCCTAATTCAATGGAAATCAACGAAGTTCTTTATCCAGGTGTTGATAGTTAATAGTTTCACGTGTTTACACTGGATTATCAATAAAATCAAACTTTGTACAAGAACTTCAGATTTCTATAGAAGTTGGCATTAGAACATTCATGAAGGGGGCTAGGTCACCCAGCGGCTTTTTTGATTTGTGTCTGCGAGCTTTTGGAAACGTAGAAGTGATAATCCAATATTCATTTGCAGAGTAAATCGCAGTTACGTGATCTGTTAGCGTTTTCTTAGGCCTGGTTTAAACGTCGCATTTTACATGCGCCGAATCAAATACTAATTTTAGTCGACTCGAATGAATACGTTCGGCTGATTTGATTTAAACGTCGCTTATTTTTGCCGAATAAAATTGCTGAGCGCGAACGACGAGTTTTAAATTACCGTTCGAGCAAACATAAATTATTTAACATAATTTGAATTCGATTCGGCACATGTAAAATACGGCGTTTAAATCAACTGTCGAACTTCAGTCGTATATTCGACTGACTCGCATTGAATTGAAATATGTCGCATTTAATTGATTTAGACGTCGCATTTTACATGCACTTAATTCGGCAATTCGATTCGGCGCATGTAAAATGCGACGTTTAAACCGGGCCTTAATGTCTGTCACTCCAACAGGTACCCCGATTCAATTTGGCTCACTTTTGAGCATTCTCATTCTCGTTTTGTTCCATTTGAGTTCCAAATAATTTGTCATAGCATTACCTAAAACAGCGTGGAAAAAAAAAAACTCGCTAGAACCTTACAGAAGAATGTTACAGAAGTTGTTACTGTTAAAGGAAACTGAGGTCGAGGTATGATTGATATGTATAGGACATTACGTGTTTCGATTCCTTGTGACCAATATAAGGATTATTTTAAAAGCTTACCGTACTGTCTTGTACTATCCCAAAAACATTTCAGGATTATAGGATCTGTGACGTATCATCTCTCGCACAGAGTTTAAGTTATGTTCAAGTTAAAAATATGAAGCCAGTCGAATTGATTCTGTTGTATGAGAGAGAAGTACAATTACAATCACTTTTTCTGATCGTTTGTGATAAAACAAAAATGTGGTTGATTGACTGCAGTCATTTGATTGCTAAATTATTTTATCGTTGAAGAAAAAGTGGATGTCTGATTGCAGAATAAGTCATAAGTCATCAGAATAAAATATCAGGTGTTTCTATTTCTTACGACCAAACTAAGTTTTATTTTAGAAACTTATTTTATCGTTGAAGAAAAAGTGGATGTTCGATTGCAGAATAAGTCATAAGTCATCAGGTGTTTCTATTTCTTACGAGCAAACTAAGGTTTATTTTAGAAACTTTGCACTTGTGCCTCTACAGTGACCTGATTTCAGAAATTTGGGAACAGTGACTTTGCGTCTGTCACGGAGATTTTAACGTGATTTTAAGTTCATTGTTGCAAGGAAATATATTGATTCACTAAATAAACGATGTGCTTATCAATAAAATTTATGAAATGTATGACTGATTTCCACCATTTTTACTGTTTCTACCGTTCCTACTATTTCTGCTGTTTCCATCGTTTCTACTGTTTCCACCGTTTGTACTGTTCCTACTGTTTCTGCTATTTCTACCGTTTCTACTGTTCCTGCTGTTTCTACTGTTTCTCCTGTTTGCACCGTTTCTACTGTTCCTACTGTTCCTGCTATTTCTACCGTTTCTACTGTTCCTACTGTTTCTGCTGTTTCCGTTTCTA
>JAHPZR010040453.1:0-19904 GCA_019787425.1 Platygyra sinensis | reverse complement strand
AACCCTCCCCCGACCCACCCCATTAGATCAAGGGTCTAGATCCCCCGCTTGTGATTGTTCCCCCTTCGTGGCTCGATCACTTACTTGATTCATCTCACTGATATGTGTTAACAACCGGCAAAACAAAAAGCAGATTCAAAACATGCCCGTTATCGCGTCCGTTAACTTACTAACAGTATTTAATTTTAAAAGTACCTCTTATCTTTATTTTTGGCGTAAAGCTTCAAAGGCCTACTTTCGATTCTTTTCAACTAACACTAAACTAATTTTCTCTGTCTCAGTTGTGTTTTTGCTAGTATGCCTGATACGATTTAAAGGCATTTTAGGTGTAGTGTCGCGTATTAGACTTTCTTAATTGTAAATTCACGTTTTTTCATCCTCGTGTAAATTTCCTTGTGTAAATTTTTGCCTTTCCGGGTTGCAGTATGTTGCAGCATCAACGCTGACCCTGGTCTTTCGCCAACATGAAATCAATCATCTGTGTTTAAGTCTTGTGTCACAGGTCCAGTGGCCACTTTTGCTCTTCTTAATAAAACGACCAGCGCAGAGTTTTAAATCAATCTTATTGATTTTCAGTTCCCAGTTCTCTGTTTTTAAAAGCGCCATAAAGTACGTGGACTTATCTGCAGCCGCGGTTGCTAAATACCGCCTACGATGTCTATAAAACCACATATACAAGGCGCGGGGGCGAAATAGTGACCGACAAAACAATCCCATCAGACTCGAATTTCTTGATGACATAAAACGGTAGTCCCAAGACAAAGACCCGTGTACGCAAACACCATTGCAAAAACCATATTTTCGTGATTCTTTTATCTCCCTGGGAAATATTCTGTTTACCGCTCGCCACTCCTGTCTCCGTGTGAGCCTCAGCTGCGCGTTGTGCTGCCTTGACTTTTGTGAGAAATCTTATGTCAGTAACAAAAGAAATGATGAAAGACGGAAGTTGAATATTGAAGAAGCCAGTTATGAAAGCGTGAAATCAGGTTTTTATCTTTTGCCACGTTATAAAAGATTACAGAGACATCTTTGCCGGAAATGGGAAATTCAATACGTGTTTCCTTGAAGGACGTAAGAGAGTGGAAAATTTGCCGCCAAAATCCACGACGCGGACAATCGAGAAACGATACCCGTTCCGTTTTGTAAAGTCACTTATCCGGTTAAAGATTCGATTTTGACCATGAGGAAAGTAGCTATTTAAGGCTCGGCTATTAGGGGCCATGGTCGTACTATAGAGCCGTGAGCCACCTCTGGCTGTGATAAGAACCTACAAAACTGACATGATGGCAGTCGCTGAATGCTCCCATTTCCCAGTTGACGAGAAACTTCTCGGAGAAACACCACTACGCAAAAGACCGATAATCATTCTCGACTAGGCTCAAGGAAGCTACATAATAGTTTGCGAGACTGTGTCGTGGAGGACCATAGGTTTGAATATGGCCCAAGCAGACCAGAAAGTTTGCCCGGGGTACTCCAAATTGCACCCACTTAGGAATACTAGAAATTAAAAACGATGAGTTCGATGAACGACCTCGGCTGGCGCCCTTTCTGCTAGCTGTGTAGCAACACCTTCACGTTAAATTAAAGCTGAGATCCCTATCAACCCGCACAACATTTTTTATTTCCTCCTTCTTCTGTGTCGTCTACTTGTGCTTCTGTTTAGGAAGGATAAAACAAAATAAAAAATCTGTATCGCTGCGAAACGGATTTACTATAGTTTTCCCCAAAGGTAAACTTTGAAAAATGCTTAGGTGTGGACGCTTATGGACCCGTTCAAAAACTCTGTTTAGTTGATTGAGGAGCGTTTTCTAAAAATTATAGGGTATCAGTTACCCCAGGGGCCAAGCCCATGCATGTAAAGCCCATACCTACCCCCGAGGAGAAACAAAAATTTCCTTCCTCCTCGGAAAGTGAGATCGAGTCGTTTGGATGAGCGCGACTGACTTGCTTTTTACAACTGGCTAGTACGTTTTAGTAAAATAGCCAACTAAGTGGTCTATTATGCAATACTTGCGTTCTGATTGGTCTGGTTGAGCTACTAGTAGGCTATTTGTTATGCCCCAAATAGTAGCGAAAAGTTGCCGCCAACTCCAAATAAGAATAAAGTCTACCTTCTTTTAAAATAGCGAAACATGTTTTTGTCTCGATATTTTTTTTGACCCAACTAGTTAGATGTGACTTTAAAACACTTATTCCTCGTCGGGCCCTCGATGGGCTCTGAGTCAATCGCCCATTCGGCCTTCGGCTCTCTAATGGGCTATTGATCTCAGAGCCCATTCGGGCTCGAGGAATAAATTGTTGTGTTTTTAAATATTTTGCGGACCCAAAAACTTAAACGTTTTTCCTGTGGAATTCTGCTTCTTTTCAGTTTTTTCGTCTTCAGCTTTCCTATAAAATTCTTGTTACAATTCATTTTATCGGGTTTTTTTAACTTGATAATCTGCCGGGACAAACCTTTGTCGAAACAGACTTTTATGCAATTATTCTATAGCACTACCTGTGCAACTTCGAGGTCTAATGTAAGCAGTCTCTTTTCGAATGCAAATGGCATTAAAAACTCTTTTGAATGATATTTCCCCATGCATTTCCAAGCTAGTTTCCATTCCAACTCATTACTGAGAATTACACAAAAATGGCCCTTTTGTTCGGAAAAACAATGATGCAAGGCTGATACTACGAAGAAAGCTGAACGGCGGCAGCGGACAATGCTGATTAGAGTCCAAACTGAAAGCCTTAGAATTACAACCGTGTGAACAGCCGGTTGCGAACCTTGCTGGGTCTGCAAAGATCCTGCAAACAGCTGTCCACGGTTTGCGAATTCTTGCCTTTCCGTTGGGAACTCTATCCGTTAATAATCAGCCTTGGTCAATCATTGTGTTGCTACTCTTTATTCTTATCTTTTTTTGAATGACCAGATCTTTTGCAGATCCTACGTAAACCGGCAGCAATTTCGTTTTTGCAGTCCTTTGAATCATCGTGTTTAGGACTGTTTCTAATATTATTAGCTGATACATATTGCAACCATCGTTTTTCAGTGCGGCAGAGTTTAGGGGTTAGTCTTGGCCATAAATGACTATTTTTCATATTCTTTGGTATTATATGACTAGGCTCATAGCTCCTGATGCGGGCTAAGATGAACCAAATTTCGCGCCGCTGTGGTCTGGGGCTACCCGAGCGGGCAAAGATGGAGCCATCTTGCCCGCTCGGGACTACCCGCTGCATCCCGAAAGCAAAATTTCACCAAAAGCCATATAATAAATCCTTTATTGACCAAGTTTGTTCGGTCAAGATGGCTGGATATGGCCTCGTTCTTTTTTTTTGCGAGTTTATGGACCTCGACTTCGTCTCGGTCCATAAACACGCAAAAAAAAGAATTTGGCCAATATCCAGGCCATCTTGGACCTCACACTTGGTCAATACCCCATACTTATGAACTTACAAGTCGCTTCCCCCCGTTGGTGAACTAAGATACGCCTTTATTTATTTGAGCCGGTCTTACAAGAGCTGGAGAATGTAACTTTAAATCAAAATCTTACCTTCCCTTGAGCTCGCCTTTTACAGAGTTACGTTGTGTCAGAAGCAAAAAAATATCACTCCAAATTCCGTGCAGGCGGGAAATTATTATCCAAGAGCCAGAATTTTCAGAACAAACGTTTACTAGAAAAAGAACTCAAAGATGACAAAGCATGCTGTCATTGGTTGAAGATGTGGCTGTCCGAGGCTCTGCCCTTTTAAAGGTACTTTCTGATTTTGCATACCATATAAATCAATTGCGATTGTGCGCTATTTGGAACATAGTTGTTGAGCAAAAAGAGCAACAGCTAGCTTAAACAGCCCCAGTTCTGAAGTATAGTCGAAGTCTGTCCGGGACTATTCTTCAGGACAGTCGTCTTTTTTATAAATTGAAGGATGTTGCTAAATTAAACATATTAAGCTCCTACAATAATGGAGTGGACTTGAATATTGGGTTAAAGTGCAATTATTGTTTCCGTTTCGAATTTGGGAAATGTTCTCGTTATTTAAATTTGCTCATCGGTTTTGAGCTGAGGTGGTGTTTCTATAGTTGCTATTATGCCAGTTCCGGCATAAAAGGCCACAATCACATTACTGCCTGGTGGCAGATTAAAATTTGAAACTGATTTTCTCTCTTTATTTTTTCTATCGATCGTAAAGGTAAATAAACCAGAAAACTAAATGCGAAAATAATTTATGGCTTAATTTAACCACAGGGCCGTAGCCAGAAAAAAATTTTGACTGAGGCAATGTCTATAAATAACTTATGACTGAGGCAATCAGTCCATGGTTGAGTTCTCTTCCTAGGTATTAGGTACTATAAACAACAAAAGCCAAAGAAATGACCGAGGCAAGTGCCTCGTGTTGCCTGTTACTAGCTACGGCGCTGAACCAGAATTGAAAGGGATATTTTCAGGCACTAAGGATATTATAGTGTTGAATACATTTAAATAGTTGAAATCCAAAGAACTATTTTTCTATTATCCGTTTCTAAAAACAAATTAAACTCATGTTCAACTGAGTAGCGTTTTTTTTTCGCTTTTCGGTCAGTATTTCGGTGATCCTCGGCTTTGTAAATAATTTCCTCTTCCTGGATCATAGTCAACAAGGCAGGGATGATCAAAAAGCTCTTTCTAGCAAGCAGTTGGATTGGAGGGTGAATTAAAATTTGAACTCATGAAATTCAGTTTTCAACATGTCCGGTTGATTCATCTTGCTCACGGTGTGCTCGCTATTCGTGCACAATAAATGATCATGATCACGATGGAGTTAATCTTGTTTACAGTCCGTTGTTTTGCACTGACCGCCTTTTTCGATGTAGAGAGGGAAAAACATAAATTTATGCACCTGGGCATCGAGCACAGTTTTGCCGTTTGGGCTCGAATTCACCCTTGATTGTAATTCCTGGAATCGTAGTTTCTGGTCGGTCGACTGAAAACTTGTTTTCTTAAGCGAAAAGTCAGCCTCCTTTCTCATTGTTCTTTGTCACTAAAGCACTACGTAATATCAAATGAATTAGAACAGGAACTTCAAAAATTAGATCTAAACACCAGTAGGGTTGTTTGAATGTGCGTTTGCGCTGAGTCGCGTTCAGAATAGTTTCTTCCCTCAAAGTACCTGATTTCAAAAGCGAGATCAATTTGAAAATAAATCCACCTTTTCGAAAGGATTATTCGATTTGCAAGCGAGCTTTTCCATTAAAAAGCAAAGTGCTAGCCATGATATCGTGGTACTTCAATGTTACAAGTTTGCCCGATAACGTTTAACTTACCTTAATCTTATTTTTGCCTTGTTGTTGAAAATCCCTCACAAGTTTTTCCATGCGTATGTGTAAAAAAGCCTATACTTCAACACCTTTGCTGTGCCTGCTTAGAATCCTCTGCTTCAGTGGGCTTCATTAAATTTTCTTGACAGAGTATAGAACATTTTAATCACACCACATAATCGTTTCGCTGTGTAGATGATCTCTCGTGCCAATAACAAAAAGAAATTAATTCAGTGAACCATTCAGCCTGCACACACCTGCCACATAAAGCTATATTAAATTACTCGTCCGTTGTTTGCTGCGCGCAATTAAAGTAGCAGTTATTTCGTAGACAGTCCAAGAAAATAAACAAATCTGCAGAGAAATAATTGCAACTGACGTCTACGTGGTGTCACTGGTGATGCTCAATGGCACATGGATATCAAAAATCGTTTATTCAGTAAATGGTTACGGAGACCTTTTCGATCTAGGATTCGACTTTACCAAACGGAAGATAGTGGTCTATGCTCTTTGGGGAAATGATGCACGCTTCAGGTTCGTGAAAACTGCTGGTACAATTTTTATAGGAAACCATCTTCTATTTGGCTTATAGAGGGTGGCATGAAAAAGGGAATCTTAATTAATAAGAAGGAGCGGTGATTCTTCTGGCAACAAACATCCGGGACATACACCTAATTGCAATAACGTTGTCACAGAAATAACATTGTAATAATAACAATAACATTGTAATGAAAATGAGAAAATTAATCGTGAAAAGGGATACTTCCAGCTGTGCATTTATTTCAAATCGATCCCATGTTGCCGTGCGTCTGCTCAGTAATAGATCAAAGATGGAGTCAAAATATGATGAGAACATAAAAGTGGCACATGAGCCATTAGACATTTTGACGTCTTTCTATATTTTAAAGAAACAAAATCATAATAACGTTATCTATACGGCTGTCCTCCAATAGATCATAAGTAGAACAAGCAAAATGCGACAGTTGACTTACATGTAATGTGATAGGACTGACTGAAGTCCAATAGGCCATTTCCGAATTACCTCAGGCCTCTTTATCGAAGCGAGTCTTGGTGCCCATCTTTTCATATGCAAAATCAATTTTCATTCACAATTTGGGTTTAATTTGCGTGTGAATAAAAATTGATTCGCATATGAAAGCGGGAGTCCGATTTGTTTATCACGAGTATGATTACAGACCGAATTTGGACAACACGAAGTTTTATTACCAAATAATCATTAAAGTTACATTAGCCAAGCTACGAAAGCAAGGGAAAAGAGAGGCGTAAATTGTTTAAAGTAGCTGTGAAATTTAGATTGGTTGATTTAAATTACAACTTTGAATGTGATTGGTTGATTTAAACTACAACTTTGAATGTGATTGGCTTATTGGACTGTCCGAAAACAAACTGCCCTATGACAAACTGTCCGATGACAATTTGGCAAGTGAATTAGCGGAAAATAGTAGAAGGTCATTCCTCTAAAATAAAACTGACAATAGATTTTCGTTCAAACTTTGCCCACTGAGTATTAA
The DNA here is from genome assembly GCA_019787425.1 of Platygyra sinensis. NCBI lineage: Eukaryota > Metazoa > Cnidaria > Anthozoa > Scleractinia > Merulinidae > Platygyra > Platygyra sinensis. The sequence goes on along the minus strand of JAHPZR010040453.1, from coordinate 13,094 downwards.
TCATATGAGAACTTCAATTTTGAAATAAAAAGGGGGGTGCATTCCCAGTAATAATTGTAAAATGTTTGTGACGAGACACGCTAGAACAAGCATTAAACTACACTAATAAACTTTTTAAGTTTGATTTAGACAGAAAGCTGAATTCTTGACTAAAATTTCAACCAAATTTCTTGACATAGTTACCAAATGGCAAAATAGAAAAGACAAAAATGTATCTGCTATTTCCATATTTATTCAATTTTCAGCAATGAAAATCACAGTTTTTTCTCAAGCAAAGTTGATGATAAGTTGATTACAATGCATATATGACTGGAAAACAATCTGGGGTGCCCATGCTCATTGGTGAGCTATGGCAATTTTTCAACTGACAGAGCTCAATACGAGGCAAATCCGCCATTTTTTCAATATGCGTGTGCACGAGGGCGCGTTAAATGACGCCATAAATTATGCGCAGAAAGGATGCGCAGTGCAGATGTGAGGAGTCACCTTAAACCAATAACAATCGAAGAAATTGTAATTTTTATGATTAAAATCGATATTTTGTAACGTGATACACATGGCGACTTTCAAAGTGACATTTCGTTTCGGTGACGTCGTCTCGTGTTACATACCGCTGCACACAGTTTGCTCGTGTAGTATCACCTTTACACATTAGAGCTCAGCTCAGTATCATGGCCAAGCCAAATGGAAAAATGTGTTCGAGAATTGCAAAGCGTTTATTGGATTGTACAGAGAAATCGAATTGGGGATGCTGAAAGTAGTTTGAAGTAAGACGCATTGTTTTCTATCGCTATGTATATTTCACAAATAAAGAAGCCTAAGCTGTGTATTACGTATGGGTTACTGATCAAGTGTGAGGTCAAGATGGCTGGATATTGGCCAAGTTCTTTTTTTGCGTGTTTATGGACCGAGACCAAGTCGAGGCCCACAAACTCGCAAAAAAAAAAGAACGAGGCCAATATCTAGCATCTTGACCGAACAAACTTGGTCAATAAAGGATTTATTATATGGCTTTTGGTGAAATTTTGCTTTCGGGATGCAGCGGGTAGTCCCGAGCGGACAAGATGGCTCCATCTTGCCCGCTCGGGTAGCCAATCACAGCGCGCAATTTGGTTCATCTTGCCCGCTCACGAAGCTAGCCATATTTTAAACTGTGATAAAACACGATGGTCATTTAAGAACACGAGGGAAATGAAGAAAACACGAGCCGCAGGCGAGTGTTTTCTACATTTCTCGAGTGTTCTCAAATGACCGGAGTGTTTTTTCACAGCGTAATACACGGCTTAGGCTTCTTTATTTGCTTTAATATATAGATTTTACGCGCGCAGAACAATAAAACACGCTTTTTCTATGTTTTATACCCTGATAAAACATAGGTTTTGACCAATCAGAGCGCGTGTAGGGTCCTATCTATATTTTAAAGATAGATAGACTTTATTTAGCAACGGTAAAAATGATTTATCTGCGTCAAAAACAATTTTTAACGTATTTTGATGAATAAAACGTATAACAACATGTTAATTACGTTTCGTGGCTGTCTGGCCAATCAGAAGCTGAATCTGAGAGTTGCTATTTGATTGGCTGAGAAGTTTGGATAATAGCAACTATATGCAACACATAACATAACATAACAACTTTTTATCTACATAGCGCAAAAATCACATGGGTATATATGATCTAATGCGCATTACAATGCTTATAATATTACAATGAGATGCATGGATGGGGGAGCAGGGATGGCGCAGAGCGCTCGCCTCCCACCAATGTGTCCCGGGTTCGATTCCCGGACCCGGCGTCATATGTGGGTTGAGTTTGTTGTTGATTCTCTACTCTGCTTCGAGAGGTTTTTCTCCGGGTACTCCAGTTTTCCCCTCTCCTCAAAAACCAACATTTCCAAATTCCAATTCGATCAGGATTATTGTCAAGCACTTTATCATGAGCCTCTGGCTCGGGTGATCGCGCAAGCACTCCCTGTGTTTGACATTAAATTGGCATTTACATTTTACATGGATAAAAAAAATCACACCTTTTCTCTTAATAAATGGATACGAGATATAAAAATATTATGCATTTATTATATGGCGTGGTAAATCCGAGCGTTCTGATCGCGTCTTTCTTGGTCAAGATTTCGCCATACGGACCGTTTCCATGGAAACGGTCATCGTCTGTGTATTATTTGTTTTCGAAAGTGCGCAAATTCAAAACAAGCATGGCCCGGGTCCTATAAAATAAACTACTTACTAGCCTAGGTAGCTCGAGCCGTACTGGGGAATATTGGCCCTCAGTCGTTTTTGTACGGACCTCGCTTCGCTTGGTCCGTACTGCCACGACCTCGGGCCAATAATCCCCAGTACTGCCCTCGCGCTCGGTTAGTACGAGGTTAATATCCCCTAGTTTTAGATGGAGAATATTTAGTCACCTGACTTGTTTATACCAATCGCGCGGGAGCGAAAATATTTGACAGATTATCTTATATTGACGGTGAATTTCAAGACTTCGACAACTGAATTCTTGCGTCTTTCGACGCCAGGCTGTAGTCAAGACTGACCGCACGAGCAGTTTGCAGTCCTTAAAGCTCTATTTTCTCTATTGTCTTATTGGATTATGCTCCGTTTGCCTTCTGAGCATACGCTCTTCCAACCGGTGGCGCGACCCTGTTTGAATTCCCGCCAAATTTACTTCGAAGAATCCTTTTAAATTCGGTTTTAAATTCCCGATTGAAGAACGCATAGACGATCGGATTGAAAGCGCTGTTGATTCCAACCATGTACGAATAAAGCTGGTAAACCTGACGAGGAAAAACGTACTGCCCTGTAAACAGTTCAGTGGTGTCGACAACTAATAAGGGAAGCCAGCAGAATACATAAACAACGACGACAGAGAACAGAAGTTTTGTCACGCTCAAATCTTTTGAGGAAATCTTTGGAGAAGTCGGATCTCTGCTCTTTCGATTTGCATTGTGCTTCCGAATCGTCAGAAAAATTCTGAAATAACTGAGGTAATTCGGACAGAAAAAGAAAAAAGAAAAAAAATGGCCTATGTGACTTCAGTCCAGTCCTATCACATTATCATGTAAGTCAATCTGTTCGCCATTTGGCCTTGTTCTACTTATGATCTATTGGAGGACAGCCGTAGAGATAACGTTATGATGATTTTGTTTCTGTAAAATAATAGAAAGGCCGTCAAAAATGTCTAATGGCTGCAATGTGCCACTTTTATGGTTCTCATCATATTTTTTGGACTGCCATCTTTGATCTATTACTGAGCAGACTGCACGGCAAGACATGGGATCGACTTTGAAATGAAATGCCCACAGCTGGAAAGTATCCCTTTTCCACGATTAATTTTCTCATTTTCATTACAAGGTTATTCGTTATTATTACAATGTTATTTCTGGTGGACAACGTTATTGCAATTAGGTGTATGTCACGGCGATGGTTTGGTTGCCGAGGAAGAATCACCGGCTCCTGTCCGTAATAAATTAAGTATTCCCTTTTCATGCCACCCGCTCTATAAGCCAAATAGAAAGATGGTTTCCTATACAAATTGTAACCAGCAGTTTTCACGAACCTGAAGCGTGCATCATTTCCCCAAAGAGCATAGACCACTATCTTCCGTTTGGTAAAGTCGAATCCTAGATCGAAAAGGTCTCCGTAACCATTTACTGAATAAACGATTTTTGATATCCATGTGCCATTGAGCATCACCAGTGACACCACGTAGACGTCAGTTGCAATTATTTCTCTGCAGATTTGTTTATTTTCTTGGACTGTCTACGAAATAACTGCTACTTTAATTGCGCGCAGCAAACAACGGACGAGTAATTTAATATAGCTTTATGTGGCAGGTGTGTGCAGGCTGAATGGTTCACTGAATTAATTTCTTTTTGTTATTGGCACGAGAGATCATCTACACAGCGAAACGATTATGTGGTGTGATTAAAATGTTCTATACTCTGTCAAGAAAATTTAATGAAGCCCACTGAAGCAGAGGATTCTAAGCAGGCACAGCAAAGGTGTTGAAGTATAGGCTTTTTTACACATACGCATGGAAAAAACTTGTGAGGGATTTTCAACAACAAGGCAAAAATAAGATTAAGGTAAGTTAAACGTTATCGGGCAAACTTGTAACATTGAAGTACCACGATATCATGGCTAGCACTTTGCTTTTTAATGGAAAAGCTCGCTTGCAAATCGAATAATCCTTTCGAAAAGGTGGATTTATTTTCAAATTGATCTCGCTTTTGAAATCAGGTACTTTGAGGGAAGAAACTATTCTGAACGCGACTCAGCGCAAACGCACATTCAAACAACCCTACTGGTGTTTAGATCTAATTTTTGAAGTTCCTGTTCTAATTCATTTGATATTACGTAGTGCTTTAGTGACAAAGAACAATGAGAAAGGAGGCTGACTTTTCGCTTAAGAAACAAGTTTTCAGTCGACCGACCAGAAACTACGATTCCAGGAATTACAATCAAGGGTGAATTCGAGCCCAAACGGCAAAACTGTGCTCGATGCCCAGGTGCATAAATTTTATGTTTTTCCCTCTCTACATCGAAAAAGGCGGTCAGTGCAAACAACGGACTGTAAACAAGATTAACTCCATCGTGATCATGATCATTTATTGTGCACGAATAGCGAGCACACCGTGAGCAAGATGAATCAACCGGACATGTTGAACAATTTCATGAGTTCAAATTTTAATTCACCCTCCAATCCAACTGCTTGCTAGAAAGAGCTTTTTGATCATCCTGCCTTTGACTATGATCCAGAAGAGGAAAATTATTTACAAAGCCGAGGATCACCGAAATACTGACCGAAAAGCGAAAAAAAACGCTACTCAGTTGAACATGAGTTTATTTGTTTTTAGAAACGGATAATAGAAAATAGTTCTTTGGATTTCACTATTTAAATGTATTCAACACTATAATATCCTTAGTGACTGAAAATATCCCTTTTTAATTCTCGGTTAAAATAAGCCAGTAAATTATTTTCGCATTTAGTTTTCTGTTTATTAACCTTTATCGACCGATAGGAAATAATAAAGAGAGAAAATCACTTTCAAATTTAATCTGCCACCCGGCAGTATAAGATGAATTAGTGGCCTCTTTATGGACGACAATAATTAACAACAATAGAAACACACCTCAGCGCAAACCGATGAGGTAAATTTAAATAACGAGAAACATTTCCAAATTCGAAACGGCAGCAATAATGCACTTAACCCATACTCAAATCCACACCATTAGTGAGATCTAAATATTTTTAATTTAGGCAACATCTGTCAATTTATAAAAAGAGGACGTCCCTGGAACAAATAGTCCACCTGACTTCATATAATGTAGACAAACTGGGACTGTGGAAGCAAGCTTGCCTATTTTTTGCTCAACACCTAGTTCAAAAGAGCCGACGATCGCAATTCTTTATATGGTATGCAAAATCCGAAAAGTACTTTAAAGCAGAGCCTGTAGACATAAACATTTAAACCAATGACAGCATGCTTTGTCATCTGAGCTTCTTTTCCAGTAAACGTTTGTCTGAAATTCTGCTCTTGATAATATTTCCGCCACGGAATTGAGTGATATTTTTTTGTTCTGACACAACTCTGAAAAGGCGAGCTAAAGGAAGGAAGATTTTAATTAAATTCTCCAGCTCTTTAAGACGTCTAAAATAAATAAAGGCGTTTATAGATGACAACGGGGGAAGCGACTTTTTTTGGGGAAAGTTAATAACAAAGAATATTCAAAATAGTCATTATGCCAAGAGTAAAACCTGCGCCAAAACGATGTTTGCAATATTTATTAACAATATAATAGCACAGTCTAAACACGATGATTCAAAGGACCGCAAACGAAATTGCTGCCGGTTTACGTAGGATCTGTAAAAGATCTGATCATTAAAAAATAGAAAGAATAGTAAACAATGATGCAAGGCTGATATACTACGTAGAAAGCTTAACGGGACAACGACATGATAGAGTCCAAACTAATAGCCAAGAATTGCAACCGTGGACAGATGTTCGCAGAGTCTTTGCAGACCCAGCAAGATCCAAACAGCTGTCCACGGTTGTAATTCTAGGCTTTCAGTTTGGACTCTATCAGCATGTCGCTGCCCCGTTAAGCTTTCTTCGTAGTATCAGCCTTGCATCATTGTTTTCTAATAAAATAGGCCATGTTCGTATTCTCAGTATAAGTTGGAATGGAACTAGCTTGGAATGCAGGGGAATATCATTCAAAAGAGTTTAATTCCATCTGCATTCGAAAAGACTGCTCACATTAACCTCAGTTGCAAGCTAGTGCATATAATATGCATAAAGCTGTTTCGACAAAGGTTGTCCCGCAAAAGTGTAAAAGCGTGCGCGACAATGTCGATTAGCATTATATATGCGTAGTGCTTAGCTTGATTGAGGTTCAAGGTGATTCAGCAACAAGGAACGAGAAAGAAGGAATACGCGTGTTTGTGCTGTTTCCCTCCATCGCACTGAAACACCTTGAGGTTCACTCAAGCAACCGTAAAAACCACAATCACCAATAATAACCTGCGACATTGTCACCCAAGCTTTTCCCTGTTTGTAAAGGCCAGTTTACACAGGCGATTTTTGTCGCGGCAACGCGATGCAATTTTTGTCGCGCTAAAGTTGCAACTTCAAAATCGCACGTGTAAGCCACGTGCGATTTTCAGTGCGATTTGTCGCCGCGATATCGCAGGGGTTTCGAACATATTTGAAACTTGATGCAATTTTGCTGCGACAAAAATTGCATGGAGTTGCCACGACAAAAATCGCCTGTGTAAACGGGCCTTAAGACAACCTTTCTCGAAACAGCTGTATATAACAATTAACCCCTCCTTAAGTTCAGTTTCTTCAAGCCTTTGCATTTGCTGATCAGAACCTACCAGGTTCCGGTACTTTGGATTTGTCCTTTGGCCCTTTCTAGAGTTTAAAGGTTTTTGTTCATACAAAGTGCGAGCGACTCTTGGCACGACATGTTAACTAGAAAAAAAACAGTACGCCACGAAAATTGCCTCCCTTTTTCCATGCAATACTTTCGTATAACATTAGAATTCGAAATTAAGCATTAGAATTCGAAATTAAGCTTAATTTTAGCATCAAAGTAGCAAATGAAACAAAAACTGAAATAGCAGATTATCACGGTAAAAAACCCGATAAAATGAATTGAACAGAATTTGATAGTAAGCTTAAAGGAGAAACGTTAAAGTTTTGGTCCGCAAATATAACGTACTAGCCAGTTGTAAAAGCAGTCGCGTTATCCAAACTACTCGATTTCACTTCCCGAGGAGGAAGGAAACTTGTTTCTCCTCGGGGGTAGGTATGGCTACATGCTGGCTTGGCCCCTGGAAACTGATACCCTATATTTTAGAAACGCTCCTCAACTAAACAGAGTTTTAACGGGTCATAAGCGTCCACACCTAAGCATTTTCAAGTTTACTGAAGAACTAAGTAAATCCGTTTCCAGCGATACAGATTTTTATTTTGTTTTTCCTTCAAACAGAGCACAAGTAGACGACGCAGAAGAAGGAGGAAATAAAATGTGTGCGGGTGATGGATCTCAGCTGAATTTAACGGAAGTGTTTGCTACACAGCTAGCAGAAAGGGCTCAAGCCGAGGTCTTCATAGAACTCATCGTTTTAATTCTAGGGGGTGCAATTGGGAGTAACGGGAAACTTTCTGGTCTGCTTGGCCATATTCAAAACTATGTCTTTAAGAACAATCTCCAACTATTATGTAGCTTCCTTGAGCATATTCGAGATGATTATCGCTCTTTGCGTAGTGGTGTTTCTTCCAGAAGTTCTCGTCACTGGGAAATGGACATTCGGCGATGCATCATGTCAGTTTGTAGGTTTTATCACAGCCATGTTGGCTACCGGCTCTATATACGCCATGGCCCTAATAGCCTTAAATAGATACTTCCTAATGGTAAAATCGAATCTTTATCGGAAATACTTTACAAAACGGAACGTGTATGTCTCGATTACCGCGTCGTGGATTTTGGCGGCAAATTTTCCACTCTCTTACGTCCTTCAAGGAAACACGTTTGAATTCCATTTCGGAAAGATGTTCTGCATCTTCAACGTGGAAAAGATAAACCTGATTCACGCTTTCATAACTGGCTTCTTCAATATTCAACTTCCGTATTTCATCATTTCTTTTTGTTACTACAAGATTTATCAAAAAGTCAAGCAGCACAACGCGCAGCTGAGGCTCACGGAGACAGGAGTGGCCAGCGGTAACAGAATATTTCCCAGGGATATAAGAATCACGAAAATATTGTTTGCAATGGTGTTTGCGTACACGGTTTCTTGGACTCCGTTTTATGTCATCGATCTGATGGGATTGTTTTGCGGTCAATATTTCGCCCCGCGCCTTGTATATGTGTTTTATAGCATCGTAGTCGGTAGCACGGCTGCAGTAAGTCCCGTACTTTATGGCGCTTTTAACAGAGAACTGAGAACTGAAATCATAAGATTATTTAAAACTCTGCGCTGTACTTTATTAAGAAGAGCAAAAGTGGCCATGACTGGACAGACTTAAACAAGATGTGATTTCCTGTTGGCGAAAGACCAGGTCACGTGATGCGCAAATACTGCACCGCGAAAAGCAAAAATTTACACAAGGAAATTTACACGAGGATGAAAAACTTAATTTTACAATTAAGAAAGTAATAACGCGAACTACACCTAAAATGCCTTTATCGTTCAGGCATACTAGCAAAACACAACTGAGAAGAGAAATTAGTTTAGGTTAGTTGAAAAGAATCGAAAGTAGGCCTTGAAGCTTAACGCAAAAATAAAGATAAGAGGTACTTTAATACTGTTAGTACGGACGATAAATGGCATGTTAGATCTGCTTTTGCCGGTTGTTAACATATCATTGAGATGAATCAAGTAAGTGATGGAGCCACGAAGGACAATCACAGCGGGGGATCTAGACCTTGATCTAAGGGGTGGGTGGGGGGAGGGTTTGTTTTGCTTCGACTGCCGGCTTTTCTTCCTTCTGTGATTTCTTCCGGGCCCCTCGCCTAGCTAGATCCGCAACTGAATCATGCAAGCCACATTTACAGATGACAACCCAGAGACGGTCTCTGGACTAGTTCTGTGTCAGATGATGTAGTATACGTCACAGCTGGGTGACTTCCCCCGGGGATTTCCCATATGAAATGATCGGGGATGCTTGTCGTCTCGTTAAGGGGTACAAATCAAGGATTCTGATCTCACTTAGGGTGTTCGTAACTAAACGCCGCTATTGTTAGCTGTCAAACAAGAGACCATGATCAGAATGGATTGCAATTAACCAGAGTGCACGGCGCCACTTTTTACCAGAAAGCATTGCGCCACGAACAACACGAGGATGTCACACTATCTTTTCGCGTAAATTCTTGTGAGAAAGGTTTATTAGTGATTATGTTTTGCTCTGATTTACCTGTAAAACGATGCGAAGGAGATCGTGCTTGACTTTCGCAGCTCTTGCTTTTGTTTCTTAAATTAGCAGTTTTTTTTGCGATCTGATAAAAGGGAGGTTCAGTGATGTGCATCATTTTATGTCCTAACCGGTATGGTTCAGATCAGTATGTGCTTTTTTGTCGCAATCCCTTGTCACACCTCGCCATTGATGTATCATTATGAATGAAGTTGATGCATGCATGTACAAGGACAGATTCCTCACAATATGACACTACTTTAATTCACTATAAACAGAATGCACCGCAGCATTACTATCTTTTAGATACCCTAGTCCTAACAATTATCCTTTAAAATTACTTCAAATTTCACTCCTATTCATGTTTACTCCGCCTTAATGTACCGGTCAATTCCAAAACCGCCCATTCCCCCCCCCCCGCCCCCCTGAGCAAACCCCGGGGCATTTGACTTTTTTGAAAAATTGTGGTCAAATTCCCCGCTATGTTGCCAGTTTAGACGGTCAAATGCCCCACCCGTTAGAGCTTCAAAGAGGTTCAAATCCCCCATCCTTCGAGCATGTTAAAGCAACTGTGCAAAACATGCAACAGAATCGCTCACCCGTTTGGAAACAAGTTCTGCAAAATTTTCAGCCTCTATGAATTTCTTGTTTAGTTTGTCTTTGCTCCACACTTTAAACAAAGGCATATTCCACGATATATATAAAACGACAACAACAGAAAAACCCACGTAGAATCGACAAGAGCAATGACCCTTGAACGCGGCTCGCGTGCAGTCCTGAATCAAAGAATTGCGAAATCCTTTTGTTTCCGACGGCTGACAGACGTTTTGAAACGAAAGTCAAATGTCCCACCGGGCGGGCCTAATTTTGGGTCAAATTCCCCACTGTACGGAGCTTAACGCGAGTCAAATGCCCGGGGATTGCCCGGGGGGATGGGCGGTTTTGGAAGGAGTCAATTAAGCTCGAACTACTCCCAGATTGGTCGCTTTAGAAGTTCAAATTTTCCCATCGAGTATCCCCGACTTTTTCAAATCGGAATCTCCTCGGAAATTACTCATTACCCCTCGGAAAGAAAAGCGTCGGGGCCACGTAAGGGCTCGTTGTCACGCCACTGACCCTACCCTTGGAAGAAAGTTTCGAGGTAATCCCAGAGGCGTCAGAGATTTCCTTTGTACTCCTTGTTGTCCAGTTTCCTACTTCCCATCATTTCACGTTTTACCGTAAAGTTTGAATAATAACGAAACCCGAAAGTAGCGCTAATGCACCATTTCGAAAGAGGCAACTACGACAAAGAGATAATTTTCTTCCAGACGATGATCCGGCTGCATACAAAGACATGAAAACTGAAACACCACTGCAATCCCAGGCCATTGAGAATAAAATTCCACGAATAAAATCATTAAATGGTAGCTAAATCACGGTGTCTGATATTTGCAGACTGCAGACTGAAGACTTCAGACTACATTTAAGCCTAAATAGCACTCTGGTTAGCCTGAATTTCTGTCAGGTTAGCCTGACTAGCACATAGGTTATCCTGTTGACAGTTAGCTTTCGGGAATGGAAATGGGAATGTGATATTTAGTTTGAAATCCTACATTCTGCAAATGTCAGACACCGCCTAAATCACGTGTGCTTCATGCTCTAATATGTTTCAATTCTCAGGGGAACTAATTAGTACTCTGTCCCGCTCGCCCTAGACTACACTCGGCTATCTCGCCCTAAACCCAACCGGGAGCCTGTTCGCAGCCTAGTCTCTGTCCACAGAGTATGATAAAATAGCAGTGAAACCGCGATTTATATTACTGCAGCAGTTTTTTTTCATCTTTCAGCTTTTTGCGCTAGCTGCAAGTTGTTTTTAATCAATCATTTTAAAATGCGTGTGACGAAAGATAAGTGCTCATGCATTTTGACACATTGCATGCCTACATATTCAGCATAAACTGGCCGGGACACCAAGGCAAAAGGCTCGGTTACATAGTATTACAATCACAAGATGGAGGCCAGTGATCTTGTCAGGTATGTGCAGTGCACGTGTCTTCTTGCATTAAAAGCCGTTTGATGCAGTTAGTTTGTAACAACTTGTGTATAATTTACAGGGAGGGCAATGAAGCTTTTGTTGATGACGACTACGAACTCGCCGTCAAGGTAGGTACAGTTACTACAACATGATGTACAAAGCGAATCGAAATGTTCCAGTTTATGATGCATCTACCAATTAAAGCTTACGATTTCTATTCTGGTGCTAAAAGTACGTTTATTTTGCACATATGCTGTTCTGTGAATACTGATGAAATCGATGCTTTAGATTGCATACATATGTTTTGTACTACCTTTCTTTACATATGCATGGCACGTAGAGATCGAGATGCAGAACATTTGTATGCCAATTAATCACCATTGTTTGCTAATTTCTATAAGCTTAATCAATAAAAATCGATTGATTGACGTTGACTTATTCAGTTGGTTGCAAGGTGATGTACAGTGGAAACCCGCTATAACGAAGTGCCACGGTACCGAAAAAAATGTTCGTTATAGCGGGGTCTTCGTTATAGCGAAGACCCCGTTATAACGAATTATCTGGTTAACAACAAAACTATTTGTTATAGCGGGGTAACCAAGCTGAACAGTGTGATACAGACCATGTAAAACAGTCTGCAGACTTGCACGTGAACAGCTACATTAAAATAAAGCAAAGCTTTGAAGGTCAAAGTTTCCTTATCTTGACCAATAGGAGTCGTGTTTGGCTTATCAACAATTTGTATCATCATGTCGTTTTTACTGACTGCGAGCGACAAGACAAAATATTTGTTATAGCAGGGTAATTTTTGCGTTGGACCGTCCAAATCATTTCGTTATAGCTGGGATTTCGTTATAGCTGGGTTCGTTGTAGCGGGTTTGTTTCCATATATTTTGCTGTAATTCTGCCGGGCTTTGAAATGTTGTTCGTTATAACGGGGTCTTCGTTATAGCGGGGTTCGTTATAGCGGGGTTCCACTGTAATTGTTAGCGAGAATTAGAGTTAGACCTTCTCTCTCAATGCCTACACTGTATCTCATGCAGCTACGGTTATATTGAATGCTTAAATAAATTTATGCTAACAGATAACCTGCTGATGGACTCTCTAGCATCCCAACCAGAGAGTAGTTGCAATACTCCAACACTCTTGATCAGAAACAGGGATAAGCTTTTGTCAACAGGGCAGTTTTGCATCACACCTGTAGACTTAACTTAAATTGATTGACAATCAATCAGTGAAAACTTGCAAAGACCTACATTGTATGGTCAGTGAGGCCTGGTTCACATTAGTGACACAGCAACATAACAACATTGCTTTTGTGGTAATGTGAGCATTGATATAACTAGATAAGGAAAAGAACAGTTTTTTCCATGTGTTGTTATGTTGACACTGGTATATTGTTATTATGTCATCACTGTATCAGGACATTCACACTGCAAACAAAGATAAAACTTCTTTGGTTGTCATGGTTATGTTGTAATGTTACTAGTGTGAACTAGGCCTGTAAGAGTAAGCTTGGTGTGAGGAGAAGGTGGGATAGATAGGAGGAAGAGTGATGAGAGGGGTCACAGGAGTGGGGGAAAGGAAGATAAATTGAGCCATTGTGTTATGTTAGAACATATTAGTTAAATTGTGGAACAT
>JAHPZR010040450.1:12500-20656 GCA_019787425.1 Platygyra sinensis | reverse complement strand
CTTGCAAGATTGACACTCCCTCTCCGGGGAAAGAGCTTAGTTCATTTCATGTCATTAGTATACTTTGATTCAATTGGTCATATCTGTTTCTAAGTCAGTGTGTTTTTATGCAGTGTGAGATTTATTTACCTGCACGTATTTCCATGACTTGTAGAAACTAATGTGTTTACCTGGGAAAACACATGAATAATTCAAAATTGAACGATAAGCCACTCCTAATATCGTGTTTGATTCAATATATATAAAAAAAAGTTGCATGGCTCGTTAAAGTTGTTATTTTGCACCCTAATAAAGCCATCTGTTCCATTTCGGAGCGTTTTTACACAGCTTGCAATTGTTTTCGAATTCGCAACCCGTGTTGTCTCGCCGACCAAAAACGCTTTTGCGAGATAAGAAGTGGACGTGGGAAAAACAACTTTATGCCTGCTTAATAAAGCCGTTGTTGTTTTATTGTGCTAGTCAACCAGTCAAGATAACCACAGCCATTGTTCAGTAATTTCTGTTTTCTCCCCAGAGAGAGCTTCACTGAATTTCAAATCAGAATACCTGGCTGAGGCTGATCAACTCCCATTTTCGCGAAAGTGAGTTGATAATTTGGCATCGGCCTAACTTCCTCTGCTATTTCAGGTAGGCTTTCAATGTTGGCTAACTTATAACCCTGATTATGACTTTCTTAGAAATCGCAGACCCAAGCCATTGTAATCACCGTGATTCTTCGGCAGATGAGTCGCACTCGCAGATAAGCCGCACCCCAAATTTGGCAACTCATATTTTGTTGTTGCTGAAATTCGCCGTTCAAAACGCGTACATAAGTTTCTCAGCTCTCTTTAACAACTCACTCTTATACAAAGAAAAGACGTATACGACACGTTCTGAAGGCGTACAATGTGTTGAAATCTAAACCAAGTACGTGGTAGAGTTTCTTATTACAGTTAGTTATAGTTTACTACGGCGCAAGATATACTATGGAAATGATTTTTTGACTAGAGCAGTAAAATAATGGGAACATGTCGAGTTTCTTACTATATTTCAAGGGCGATAATTAGCTAATTAGTGCAATTTTCATTTATCTGAATGCCTGGACGTATTCTCATACGTTCTGCACAAATAATACCCTTGCTTGCAAAAATAAACAAAAAAAATCAAATTTGAACAAAGGGCGTCAAATAAACCCTTATACGTTTTGAGAGTTGTCTTGTTGAAGTTGTTGCACCTTAAACCTATTTACACTGCTTTTATTTTTTTGTTTGCTTTTAATAAGAATTTTTTTTAATTAGAACGTTGAGACTAAAATTAACCAAAAAGTCAACTGTATTAAAAAAAATTCCACAGGCTGAGAGTTATTAAGAACGTTTTTGTTTTGCCCATCTTCATAGTAAATCCACGCATAAAATAAAGGTAGCAAAACGGTAAATTACCTAAACATATAAGGTCATGTTTGTATACGTTTTTTTGTATAACATTAACAATTGTTTTCTTACTGCATGACACCATCTCGGTTTTTAAAAAACAACAATTCTTGTTCCAAAATAATTTCCAAATCATCAAAGTCATAATTTAAGAACATCTTTAAGAACGTTTTAAACCTCAGATCCCAAAAATATTAAGAACGCTCGCCTTCAGCTCAAAAAAACATAGACGTTTTTATAAAAATAATACTGTATTCGATTTTGGAACGTTTTTCGTAGTTTGCAATTGTTATTTTGCTGCTTTGTTTTGTGTATATGGTGATTATAAAACTCAAAACAGAAGCCAAACAATAAACAGAAAACCTCACCGCGAAGTTACAAAACTCGAATCAAAATTCTACCTCTTCCTGGGTTAGCTTAATCGGGCACTGAACAACCCGGCCAATGAGCAGCGCTTTTAGACTGGCCTAAATCTATATATTATCTACATCAAGAACTGATGTGACATATGAAAACTCTGATTTTCTTTATTAACCGAAAAGATCAAGGACAATAATTTTCTATTTTTTGTCTTTCATTTACCTTGAGGTGTTATCATACGTTCCAGGTAAATATTAAGCTTTCGACTTGCGAAGACAATCGTAACATTCAAATTAAAAGACAAGCCATTCCTAAAAGCTTTGATTCATTATAAAGAGTTGCATGGCTCGTTAAAATTATTGTTCCGCAATAAAGCCATATATTCCTTTCATTTTGCCTTGTTCGAAATCGTTTTCCAATTCACATTCGAGTCTGTCTCGCCGCCGAAAGCGTTTTCATGTAATAGGAATTGGAAAGATGAAAGTGGACACAGTGGATCATAAAACTGTACTTAAGTAATTATAATTTTATGGGTTTCATTCATATCTTGCAAACAAGCAGCAAGTGTTTTGTGTCAATTGCGTCACTTCCACTGCTAAAATGATCAGCTACAGGGTACCCAAAGAGTATATTTTAGGACCTTTGCTCTTTTATGACTGAGGTTCATAATTTGCCGCCCAAATGCTTAGATTACGGAATGGTGAGATTGTTTGCTAACGATACAAACCTAACATTTTAAAGTTGCATTCTGCCAGTTTGCAAGATAAAGTAAGTAAGGATCTTAAAGAAATTGCCATCTGTGGCTTAATGTCAACTAATCTGCTCTTAATTAAGAAAGATTTCATGTTCATCCGGTCTAGACGGGAAAATTGCCGCTCTTGACGGTAATCTAGAACTTTTCCCTGTCCAATACGGATGTAAACAAAGTAGATTCTGCTGAATGCTTACTATAGGTCACGTTTTAGTATTTGTAATTACCTGGCGTGGGATGGCCACGTGCCACATCTTCGAAACATGTACTACACGATAAGTTACCATAGCAATATAATGATCTCCTAAAAAACACTATTAACTATAACTTTTAGGGCTTGTAATTCAAAAACATGAAGGCGAATTTTTTATATGGTGAAATTTTGATTAGCAGGATGAGACGCAAAGTTTGGGAAAGTTTAAAATAATTGTGTATACAGGATTGGATACACACATAGTTTCTTTCATAATGCAGGTCAGTAGTGGCAACTTTTACAGGTGATGTGGACCTACCTTGAAAAATACTAACATCTACTATTAGACAATTTTAACGGAGCATTGACAATACTATTTACAATAAAATGAAGAGACCTATTTACAGTAAAAGACTAGCAGTTTCCATTGGAAAGTGAAGTGCTGCGAGTGAAGTGGAAGATGTTTTTATGCATTTAGGGAGTATTGTAGAGGGACGAGACAACATAAGCTACTAGATTAAAATATTTTGCCAAAGGCTAATGGGATTTACATCTTTTTTTGTTTTAAAAAAAGTACTGATTTTAAAAAACGTACTGAGGTCGACACAATAAACTGTTCACTCATGCGAAAACCTTTCATCGAGTATTCAGGGCTAATTTATGACAACAAGAAATTTTGTGTTACGCTGTTTTGATGTTGCACTCGAACGCCCCTCCGAATTAAACTGACGAAACTTAAAATGCTTCTTGAAAATCGTTTTACGTTAATTTTCCGTTCGAACGACTTGCGTTGATCGTTTGTGGCATGCATTCTGAAACCTCACCGCAGTCACGCTGTTACTACACGCTAATTGGATGATGCTAAATAATGCATCCAATCAGGTGGAGCAAAAAGTGTTACTGTTGCTCCTTAGCACACGAAATCCCGGCCGCGGATGCTGGTCGCTTCGAAAGCTACATTTTTCGATTTTTTTTGGCGGCTAGCACTTGGAATTTAAATGGATCTTCGATTGAATGCACGGGGAAGAAACATCAATCTTTCAGTTTATCTGGTGTTCGATTTGGAAGCCGGGCGCTTCATATTCCTGGGTGAAAATCTGCTTGGCGCTGGAGCGGTTGAAAATGACGTGAAATAAGCTTTCCACCCTTGACTCAATAAAACGTGTAGCAAGAGTCAACGCAAAACCCACCAAATCGCTCAAATTCAAAATTATCTCAAATGGGCCTGGCTTCTGGCGCAGGGAACCCAGGCTGGTCACATACGCGACCGAAATTAGTCTGCTGCGAAGACTGGTGGCTTCGCAGCAAAAATATATAACCGTCTAATTGTACATAGAGTCACAAATCGGTAATACAAAAAAGGTAATGCCCTTATTGAGACTCGCTGTGGTCCCTGTGTTAAAAGGGATTTTATCGAGGCTAGTTTTGTTATGGGTCAGTGTTGCTTTCAAACCATCTGGCTTGTTCAACTTGCTTGTCGCTCTGTCCAGTGAATTCCATACCACAGCCCCGTTAACCTATTTCTTCAAAGCTCAGTCTCCTTTCGTTTCACCTCAAGTAGTAGTACCTCTTAGCTTCAGTAAAAGTAAAGAATGGCAATGATCTATGGTTTAAGCCCTGCTTAACCTTATAAACTTCAAAAGCACGCTTTCGTTTGCATATAAGTATCCTAGATCTTGCCACTTGATATAGCTTACTACTTCATTAAGCCACCTTAAATTTCTTAAACTTTCACAGCAGATTTTAAATAACACTGACCAGAAACCGCACTCGGACACTTCATCTCACCAAAAAGCTTAAGCTTTTACTTCTTGTTAGCGGCTGTTACTCGTTTGATTGCTCGAGTAGCTTAGAGTATAGCTAAAGAAATAAGTAATATTAAATAACTGTTTTCATTGCAGTTATGGAAACACTTGGAGCGATCAGTTTGGTCGTCGTTTTCTCTTTGTTTTCGCAACTGGAAGTGCAGGCCAAAGATCTTCACCCGCCAGTTGGTCAAGTGTTTTACCTGGCAAAAACTAACCTGCTTGGGGAAGAGCTGATCGGTGGTGCACCTGTACTGATTCTCAACAACACAGAAGATTGCTTTATCTGCAATAAAAGTGAAATAATTGACAACGACTCCACCTACTTCGAAAACACAGAAGCCTTTTACTCAAGTGTTGCAGAAAACTGCAAACTGGGAGCAGAGTTGAAGAAAGACTTCACGCTTGGCCTTACCTTGGATCAAACAACAAAATCGATTTCTAAAAGTAATCGCACAGTGAAGGGTTCCACCCTAAACATGCTATCGAAAGTTGGCCACTGTGTAGTTAAACCTGAATGCCTCTACGATGAGAGCAACCATACATTTTCTCAACAGTTTGTTTCAGCATTTGAGAGTCTGCCCCGAAACGTTGGGCCTCCGGGACAGGGATATTACAATTTCACTGCTTATGAGAAGTTTTTGAACGAATTCGGATCTCACGTTGTAACAGGAGTTACATATGGATCTAGAATGTATCAGCATTGCTTCTCTCAATCTGAGCAGAATTACGATGAACGAAACTTCACTGTCAGGGCTTGTGTTGCTTTTACAGGTGGAACAAACATTACAAAAGCAAACATTTCTACTTGTGCTGGCATAACCCAAGAAGAAGCCGAGGCTAGCTCATCCCTTGAAGTTACCACACGATTAATCATAAGAGGAGGAACAAAAGAAACAAGATCAAAGCTCTATGTTGAACGATCGGGCGAGCTTATAGCCCAATTTTTGGCCGAAGCAAACTGGGAAGAACCTATTGGATATTCATTTACGGCAGTGTGGACTTTACTTGGACAAAGATACATCGGTACAAAACACTATGCAAAAGTCAGACATTTGGAAGGCTATTACTTGGGAATGAAGAACTTTGGTTGCCCATTAATTATGCCAAATGGATGGGCAATTGAAGGATTTACTACCACGGACTATTCAACTGAAGATGTTCCATCATATAAATGCTACATTCCTTATTCGGGTTGCCATGACAACTCTGACTGTCATTATGGTCCAGGCATCTATTGCCAATGCTACGGCAAGACCTGCTTTAAAGACGAAATCACCTTCCTTGATACTGGTGAACAGCGATTGTCTGTAACTACACAATTGGAAGAAGGTTGGAAATGGCAAGGTTGTCACTTGAAATTCTTCTCTTGCAGCTGTAATAATGGAAACTGGTTCAAGTGGAGAACCATCTGGGAGCAAGATAAAGATGGAGCAGATAATGGAAAGATGCTTCGTGCCATGCATAGTAAAATGCAGTCTGCGCGAAGACATTCAGCCTGCTCCCCGGATGGAAGCAAGAATTCAAAAGAGGAACTGTAAATAATTAGAGACAGACTTCAAGTATGTGATTTAAAACACTTAGCATGTGCAATCGGTGTTTAGTGATGATGGACATGAACAGCCCTAACTTAGATCTTTGTTTGCTCTTCGGTGTAGCTTACGTTATAATTATAAGATGCATGGGTTTGAAAAAATGTCCTAACAGATGACGGTTAATTGTCCTTTAGTCCTGGCTGGTCCTTCATTTGAAGGTCTCATGCGTTGTATTGGCAACCTGATGGCAGACGTTCTAGCTTCTCTATTATACATGTTCCTGCGAAATGAACATAACAAAATAATTTGCTGTAGTATAAAAGCCTTTCGTTTTGTTCTTCTCAACCACATAGAACGATGCATTCAGTAGATTCTTCTTAGAGTCATGCATCAGCTGAACCATATGTGACTTAAGAGTAATCTAAGTGTGATTTAAGAGTGATCCAAGTCAAGTTGTTTCTTTCATTTTTTTTATTTTCCTAATTATTTTGATTTTGCAAAGTTTCTTGCATGAATGATTAAATTGTTATTTGCCGATTATTTCTTGTAATAAGTGCATAATAAAATAAATCTGTGTGCAGGTTGCCGCTGCTCCCTTTAATTATTGGGGACAGGCTAGGGCTTCGAGTTGCAGACGTCAGATAGAAGTTTTTGTTAAGTAGAAATCATTAAACCTCATTGCTAATTCGCAGAACATTTTCAGTAAAATGTTCACAAAAGCGACATAAGACACGTAAGTAGATGCTATCTATTGCGCGCGCCTTTACTGAGATCAGCAAATTGAAAGAAAATAGCCATTAAGTTATTTGCGATTCACTGATTACGCGAAAAATCTCTTGGTAACCCAAGTCGATAAAGCGAGTCAATAAAGCAGTGAATAAAATTGAATAGTTTACATCGCAGGGAAAACCGCTACCCATAACATGTCCAGCACTAACTGTACACTAGTACCAAGGCGCCTTGCGAAGGGTTTTGCAAAGTTGAGGTCAAAAGCAGGCTCCCCGAGGTCAACCAATGAAATATTCGAATTCGTGTGAGCAGTGCTACTCGTAACGGATTTTGGGAACGAGAGTGCGTTCTTACCGCCAAAACTACATCGCAAATTTCCTAAGTCGTCAGCTTTTACCTCAGCTAGTGTTTATCGCCTTGTAATTTGAATTACCACTACTCGTTTTATAATGGTTTCTTACAATAGTTTTCCCTGACAACTTCGTTAAGGAAGTACTAAAAACTTCGAAGTATATAACCAAAACCGGAGGTTGTCTTAATTTTCAAGTCTCCTTTTGACGGTTGCAAATTCTACCTCCACCTTTTCTGGCCACAAGAAACCCTCAGAAGACTGTTTAACTTCTCTCGTTTAGAGGCATTTTTCGGCGACAATTTTAACCTGCCATAACGATGACCACATCTTCTAAACTGCTTAAACTTATCGCGTGACAATCATCAAATATTCCAGGAGCTCTACGTGTCTGACTCGAAATTATTAAATCCTTGGGTTAGGAACCAGTTGCATAATTCCACGGGTCGCTGTCCAACTATTCTGCCTCCAAATTGAGGCCCTGTGTACAGCAAAACTCTATTGCTAGTTTATTTCAAACGGGCTTGAAATTATCAGACTCTGTTGATATGAAGCTGTATTTCTGATCTACGCCATGCCTCATTTCACCGCTGAACTTCTTGTTGGTAATAGTGGTGAAAGTGCTGTTTCTTGAAATTCTGTTGAAATTAAATCAATAAGTTTAATTCCTCCCCTCATGTCCCGTTGTTTCCTGTGCTCCCTTTCTCAGTAGCGCTTTTATTCATACGTTTATTTTTGTTATAAAACATTAGGCGGAAATTTTTCATATTCCTCTCGTTTTCGGTCTTGTCCACCTATACTCCCCTGAACCAGCCACCCCTCCCTCTACCTACCCACACACCCTGTCTAGACTTCGACACTCGTCCCTGCCCAGTAGTAAGAATACCGCGTTTACCTCCCGAAGAGTCGCTCCTATCGATTGCCATGCCCCTTGTCAGGGCTTTCTTTGTTAACGAATCAACTCGAGGACCATTCTTTGGTAGTTGCTGCTTATTAGTTTCTCTCGAGACCCGAACAGCAGCACC
>JAHPZR010040450.1:0-7500 GCA_019787425.1 Platygyra sinensis | reverse complement strand
TCAACTAGTAAGTAAAATGACATAATGAAACTGATCAATTATTGATTAAAAATAATCAATAAAATAAATAAAAACAAAACAAAAAAAAAACAACAACAAATGTAGAACAATTAAGTCGCAAAAACGTTTGAGACAAGGCTTCTCTTCAGGCAACGTTTGAAGTGCTGTAGTGTTGGTTTCAACTTAAGAGAAGAATCCAGTGAATTCCAGAGTTTGACTGTCCTGAAGTAGAAAGTTCTTTGCCCTGTGGCTGTTTTATACAAAGGAATGTTTAGCATCTGGGAGTTCCTCGTTGTACGCTTCTATATAATAAAAATCTGTCTATATAATAAAAATCGTTATCAGGAGAAACGTGTGAGGTCACACCATAAAAGACGGCGCATAAAATGAAAGCCGTATTCCACTGCGATTGTCAATTATATATGGTTTGTTGGCCGCGTTTTTCGTACTCTATTAGGGATCGAAAAACCGTTTTTGGTTGATTTGTGCTGAGCAACTTTTTTCAACCAGCCTCAAAGCAGGGTTGAAACGGTTGAAAAAGCTCTTGCGCGGTTATGTCACGTGATTGTAGCTCGCGTAATAATTTAGGGCTTTTCACAAGAGTTACCCCGTCGCAACCGAAGACAGCTGGAAAGGTGTACCGTCAACCATATTATCCCAAATTGACTGCAGCTGGAAACAATCGATCCGAATAGAACACGACCTAAGATTACCGAAGGAACTGGTACCTGCCTGGAAAATCTATTGCAGAGAAAATTATCGTAAACAGAACAGTTGTTATGATACTCGAGGAACACCTATCCCGCTATTAAAATTATGACTTCACTTTACAAACACCGTTTACTAAAACTATTTTCTTTTAAATTGATCGATTAATCGATAACTAACTCCATAGAGACCAGGAAACAGTCAGTGTTTGTTATTGGCTCAATCACATTCTAATAAGTGGCAAAACTCGCTGGTTCATACATTGTTTTCACTTACCACTTCTTGTGAAAATATATCAAAACTAACTGTTATTTCTTCCATCGTGATAAGTTTTTCCAACCAGTTTATCTATATCGTGGCCTTAAGCTGTGAAAAGTTACTTCTAAGGTTATTGTTTGTCGATAAAGGGTTAACAAAAGAGCTGGGTGGATGATTGTCAAAAATCAATAACAAATATTGCTCTCTAACACTAATTGTGTACATATTCTGAATTGAAAACATGGATTATTTTGGAAAAGAATTCTTTCATACTTTTGCTTCAAAATCAAATTCTGTCATTCTTAACGCTCATGCAAAAGCTTAAGCGTCGCCTACACCAAGCCGGAGAAATTTGATAATGTTTTTACTTTGAAAACGCATCAAGTCTTTTCCGTCCACGATGCGTCGTAGAAATTTGAAAACACAAAATTACCCGGCTAATTTGGATTTGTACTTGAGAGAGACTCGAGCAGGGGAATCATCGTAACGCTTCATCGTTTTGAAAAGCTCAGTTTTCAAAATCTACTCCGTTCACACTAAACGTACAGCCGTCCACACTAAACGTACAGCCGGCGTTTTGAAATTCCCCGTTTGAAGAGGGTTTCCGAAAAGCGTCGTATTCGTGACGGATTACACGGTCTTACCGCCGAAATTAAGCTGCATTTTCAAATATCTCCGTCGTAGTGTGAAAGATACTTGATATTTTGAAGCATAACATTCACCGGTATATTTCATTAAATAAGGAAATCGACGGCTGACATGCAGAATATAACATTTCACTTTGCAAAACTAAAGAAAGCGCGAAATGTTTTTAACTAATAACGCTGTCAGATGTAAAACCACAATGGCGATTTGATTGCCTTTTAAATCTGTTGTTGATGAAAAGCGAAAGATTATTGGTAAGGCCTGTTGAGTTGGGTAAACCACGTTTTTAACCACCAGCGTTAAGATAATAGAGTACTCTTGTGGTTTCACAGCCAGGAGACGCTAAACAGCTTCAAGAGAGAACTTTTACCATAAAATAATTTGCAATATCGTTTTGACATTTATATTTTTATTTTCATATGCGGGGGAAGTGTCAATGGGAACAGCGCTTTGCTTCGCCGCTGCCAGTGAAATGAATCTCGACGTAAGTTATTGTGTTATTTCACCTGTTATACTCCGTGAGTGATCCATTATAACAAAAAAGCTTTGTAAAATTAGTTTCTTGCATCTTATTGTTTTTTCTTTTTTTTTGGTAACCAATTGAAAGGCTCCGATGCGAGGAAGGAAGAAAAATTATAAATGGCAATTTGTTGTCTCTAATCGCAAATTCACTGCTCATAAATTTGAGTACGACAACAAGCGTAATTCATGTACATACAAACGATGTTTTTGAAAAATAAAGGTGTCAAAACGTTAACTTGTTTTCTGTTCCAAGAATGTTTTGGTTTAAGCGTTCAAGAAATCATTAATTAACAGGAACCAGGTTACGGAAAATTTGGCGGTGTCGTTAAAAAGAAAGATTTAGCTTACTTGATTAGCTTTCAAAGGAAGAAGGGAAACGATATCAAAACGAGTAGTGCCTGTACAATGGCAAGTGATTGCCGGTGTTACGCCAGCGACACAATTGCCTTACGTCCTTCATTCTTACTTGCCTTGGCAGGTGTATTCAGAAGCTCCCGAAGTCTTATTTTTGCAATCATGTCACGATTTGGCAGTCAGGTCTTGTCAACCGTAGCCTCAAATCAACATTTTCTACGAATAAAAATGAGGCTCCTCTTTCTTGCATTAATTGGATGAAAGATGGCACTGCAGTATACCGTTGTAAATAAAAGTTTTACTCATCTATTCCTAACAACTCTTTCGGGTTTTTTTTATGACATCGAAATTTGAATTATATTTTTGAGTGTTTGCGACGATGATAAACTAAGATCTTTTGATATGAATGCGGTTATTATTTTTTTTCGTTGACACACATATAGATTTCGGAGTGCCTTGAATGTTGCGATACTGCAGAAATAAACCGTTTAAGACCGTTCGTGAAAGAGTTGCTTTCATTAATCGCTGCCACATTGTCATTAAAATATTATTTAAGCTAAAAATCTCACAGCGTGGACAATGCAACAGAAAAGTAGACGCCTATACTTTGCTTTCAATTTTAAATACCGTAGGTACAAGTGAATACAAGATGTTTTTATATTAATACTTACATTGCGGCTTCAGCGATGGTTTTTATTGTGGATCCAGAACAGTTTGTTGTCGACGTATTCGAGACAGAATTTCGAGTGTCCTGCTTCATGTCTGAGCTGGATATATCCACAACCGATCTTGAACAACCACTACCCATCTGCGGCGTACTATATTCCTTGAAAAATATTCATAACAGCAATTCGTCGATAGGAGAACACCAGCTTTTCATCTGGTAGCGCTGTCACATCGTTTCCGTGCAAAAATTCGCCACTCAGCAATCACCAAGCGTTGAAATTTCAGCAGCTTTCAAAGTGTTCGAATAATACGGGCCAGTGAAATAGGAGCTCTCCTTCCGTTCAGTCAGATAATCAACTCCTACTCTGGCGTTTCAATCAAATTTCGGCGACTGACTATCTTTGTATATATTATTTCAAAGAAAGAAAAGGTCCTAAAAATTTGATTTCGATATTTGCGTTAAAGCCTGCGCTGATCATCCAGCTTTCGCGAAACGACACGTGAAATTCCGCAGCGAAACCTCGATAAAATGTTGAGAAAACTTCATAAACGGAAACGAGTAAACGCATCAAAGGCTTGGGTAGATCGCGTATCTCTTAGCCTTAGGTTTCTGTTTTGGTCATCATTATTAGCATTTAAAAGGGTTGTCATAGTAACGAAATTCAATTAAAAGACTCACCTTGTGCGGGCCTAATTGCGAACGGTTTTTAAAGCGACTTTTCATGAAATTATCTCGATGAAAGTACATAAAAATATTAATTTACGGTAGAACTGGTTGCTCAAATTACATGCAAAGTAAAGCAAAGTAGGTCTGAAGCTGATTTTTGGAGTACACAGTGATTGACTAAGAACACGGAAAATGTTAAGCATGCAGAATCGCCGTTATCGCACATCTCTCAATACGTTTCGAAAAGATTTTCCGGAGCTTGCATAATGTGAGATGTTGCTGTGATAACAGTTGGATCAGTAGGCAATATATGTGTCTTTCTTTCTTCCTTTACGTCCATCGACTGAGACAAAATAGATGTGCACAGAGCGACAAACAAAAAAACCTACAGGTTATCCTCAACCTGTGTCCCATATTGAAGAAGGCAATTAATTCTAAATTCGATTGACCAAGCGTCCATTATAATGACCAACATAAACGTATATAACGTACTCCAAAGAATCAACGGGGAAAAACTGGAGCTTTCAATTTTTGTATTTTGC
This sequence comes from Platygyra sinensis, assembly GCA_019787425.1. Lineage (NCBI taxonomy): Eukaryota > Metazoa > Cnidaria > Anthozoa > Scleractinia > Merulinidae > Platygyra > Platygyra sinensis. Next base: position 3,138 of record JAHPZR010040450.1, on the reverse strand, counting down.
CAACATAGAAATGTTTGTGCTAAATGTTTTGTTTTCTTGACTTGTTCTTGACATATTTGACAGATTCTGCTCACATCTGCAATTTGTTGAAAAAGCCGGCTTCCAGGTTATTTTGAAATTTTTATTGCGCGAAATTGATTTTAGAAGTGACATGCAAATTTTCGTAGCTCTTAACAGACAGATAGACTTTTTAATTTAAAGGAGTTTTAAATTGTTCCTTTAAAATATTTTCCGAGAAGTTTTAAAAATTTCTTTTACTAACCTACCCTTTGTTAAGCGGGTACCACGTATTAAGCCCGACATAGTTAATCGAACATTCACCACGGGAAATCGAACGCAGTAGAACTTTTATTACATCGAGTTAAAATCACTTTTCATCCTTACGGCTTTATTAGCTTTCAGCCGTACGATTTATTTACGTCTCGCACTTTTTTTTCCTTTTTCCCTGCCAATTGGAATGGAGCTCTAAGACGAAACACAAATTAACATAGAACTCTGCAAAAAAATTCTAATATTTGTTTTTACCGGAATTTGTATCCTAAGGCATTGAAGTTATATTCGGAGAATTTTTGTTACTGTAAGTTCAAAGCTCGTTTTCTCTAAACAAGTTATTTTTGCCTTTGATAAAATATATTTTGTCCATTTGAACTGAAATTTTCAGGATTTGTTGTTCTAAGTAAGTTTCGTGTTTTTAACCATAGAGACGATTGGTTCTGAAATGTTCATAGTCATCAGCATTGTAATTTCTCTTGGACAATTCTGCCCAGTTCTGCCCAAGGGGTCCTATGCGAAGCACCACATGTTCTAACAAAGTTACCAGGAAATCCGAAAACTTGATTTTGCTTAGGCGAACCAGTCCTGCAGCCAAAAATTCGCGGACAATAATAAGTGAAATGGAAATTGAAAGGGAAATTTAGAGAAGAAATTATACAAAATAATTGTTTCATTAAATTTGGTTCGCTTTCGTATTGGGAAATTATATCCCAGTTTTATAGGATTCTAATTTTACAAAACGACCAGAAGTTGTTGTGGCAAAAGAAACAACAACGAGTGGGAAATCACGTGACTCGTGATGCGCGCCGTTTGTAAAATTGGTTGAATGAATTTGAAAGCATAGCAAGCGAGGCTGCTGAACGAAGATTATAATCATCTATAGTTTTAAGGAACGTCAACCGAAAGAAGGATACACAAGTCTTGGTAAGAAAGTTCAGATTTGAGGCTTTCAGAAGAGTAATAATTGTACAGTTGCAAATTCTTCCGATTATGGTCGTAGAAATACTAGAGAAAACTTTGATGGCGATGTGACACACACGTGCCAAAATTATTCGCGACAAGAACTCTTTTGGCGTTTCCTTGCTGTGTCTGCCTTGCCTTTCGAGCTGGATGTGTGGAGCTGATTGCCAGTCGGTTTTTAAGTCATGGACAAAAAATATCGTAGCGTCGGATTCATTTTCGGAATCTTCGAGGACACCCCTGATGGTTTTTCGGGTTGACTTCGGTTCAGCTGAGTCAAAATACTCAAACTCCTTGATAGGGGTTTTCTCCATGACAGAATTGTTTGCGTTAGTTGACGTTGATTTTCTTTTCCCTCGTCGGCTAAAAAGAGACCGAGGTATAATTAGGTCGTCCTCTGTAGCTGTGCTCCCCAGGTCCGAGCTAGCCGCTGTCGAACACTCTTTTTCATCTGCTCACTAGAAATTAGATACTTATGGACTACGTCTGCAATGCTGCCCTTTTTCAAGACATCTTTTAAAAATTCTCTAATAGTTTAATTTGCCTCTCAGTTCAAGCGGGGTCAGAGATAATGAAAAGCAGACCAGCAAGCCATTCAGTAACATTAAGGTAAAAGTTGTGGTTACGCGCGTAATCTTCATGAATGCATGAAATCTCAACGTTCAACTTTGAATAGTTTGCAACTGTTAGGGGAAACGTAACGGATACGTAACGTCGAATAATCTCACTCCTTAACTTTGGCTTTTTTGTTGTTGCTGAGACGGCATTGTCCGGTAGATTTGCTTTTGAAAGGTGCGAATAGTCTAAACAAAAAAATCATTGTTTCGATGCTCCGCCTTCTTCAAGTTGCTGAGCGAGGTCATATTACCCAAGAAACAAAAAGGCGCGTTTATCTTGACCAATGAGACTCGCCTCCTGTAAAAGTCCTGAGAGCAATTGTCATTCTGCGCGACACTGTTTTCTTAAGCCTAGTTTCCATATGATCGTCTAGATCGTCCCATTCGTCTTAAAAAATGTTTAAAAATTTTTTTGAGACGACTGGGACGATTGGGACGATCACATGGAAACGCTACCCAGACGATCGCAAACGACCGGGACGACTGAGACGACCTCGATCGCTTGGATAGAATTGAGTTCTATCTGGACGATCGGGGTCATCTCAGTCGTCCGGGTCGTTTGCGATCGTCTGGGTAGCGTTTCCATATGATCGTCCCAATCGTCCCGATCGTCCAAGTCGTCTCAAAAAATGTTTTTAGACGACTGGGGCGATCGGGGCGATTGGGACGATCATATGGAAACCAGGCTTTAATGGGCATTCAAAATTAACCTCTATTAAGACACAAATACAAAATATAATTGATTTTTAAACAAGAGAAACTCTCTTAATTATGTTCTTTTCCTCATATAATTTTACGTTTCAAGTCATTAAGATTGACAAACTTCATTCCAAAATTTATTGTACATTAAATTATATAAAACCTGTCAATTTAATAAATGTCTCATCAAAACGGTGTCTCCAATAAGCCCAAACATTCAGATCAATGTCACACCAAATCCCCCGGGTATTCTTCTACTTTTGTTTATCTGAGACGAGCAACGGTACAGGATACTGTCTTTACCCTTGTTTCACCGGCTTTAGAATGTAGCGCGCACAAGTTAATTATTTCTAGGGTACTAAAAAATAGCACTGTTAAAAAATTAAATGGTTTGGTTATATCAACTGGGTTGATGAGGTGAATTGGCAACCGTAAAGAAATTCGAAAACTGACGTTTCGAGCGTTAGCCCTTCGTTGGAGCGAATCCGACTAAGGGCGAACGCTCGAAACGTCAGCTTTCGATCTCTTTACGGTGACCAATTCACATTATCAACCCAGTTGACTAAACCAAAATTTTCGCAAATCATAG
>JAHPZR010040449.1:12500-17364 GCA_019787425.1 Platygyra sinensis | reverse complement strand
TCATCGAGTATTCAGGGCTAATTTATGACAACAAGAAATTTTGTGTTACGCTGTTTTGATGTTGCACTCGAAAGCCCCTCCGAATTAAACTGACGAAACTTAAAATGCTTCTTGAAAATCGTTTTACGTTAATTTTCCGTTCGAACGACTTGCGTTGATCGTTTGTGGCATGCATTCTGAAACCTCACCGCAGTCACGCTGTTACTACACGCTAATTGGATGATGCTAAATAATGCATCCAATCAGGTGGAGCAAAAAGTGTTACTGTTGCTCCTTAGCACACGAAATCCCGGCCGCGGATGCTGGTCGCTTCGAAAGCTACATTTTTCGATTTTTTTGGCGGGCTAGCACTTGAATTTAAATGGATCTTCGATTGAATGCACGGGGAAGAAACATCAATCTTTCAGTTTATCTGGTGTTCGATTTGGAAGCCGGGCGCTTCATATTCCTGGGTGAAAATCTGCTTGGCGCTGGAGCGGTTGAAAATGACGTGAAATAAGCTTTCCACCCTTGACTCAATAAAACGTGTAGCAAGAGTCACGCAAAACCCACCAAATCGCTCAAATTCAAAATTATCTCAAATGGGCCTGGCTTCTGGCGCAGGGAACCCAGGCTGGTCACATACGCGACCGAAATTAGTCTGCTGCGAAGACTGGTGGCTTCGCAGCAAAAATATATAACCGTCTAATTGTACATAGAGTCACAAATCGGTAATACAAAAAAGGTAATGCCCTTATTGAGACTCGCTGTGGTCCCTGTGTTAAAAGGGATTTTATCGAGGCTAGTTTTGTTATGGGTCGTGTTGCTTTCAAACCATCTGGCTTGTTCAACTTGCTTGTCGCTCTGTCCAGTGAATTCCATACCACAGCCCCGTTAACCTATTTCTTCAAAGCTCAGTCTCCTTTCGTTTCACCTCAAGTAGTAGTACCTCTTAGCTTCAGTAAAAGTAAAGAATGGCAATGATCTATGGTTTAAGCCCTGCTTAACCTTATAAACTTCAAAAGCACGCTTTCGTTTGCATATAAGTATCCTAGATCTTGCCACTTGATATAGCTTACTACTTCATTAAGCCACCTTAAATTTCTTAAACTTTCACAGCAGATTTTAAATAACACTGACCAGAAACCGCACTCGGACACTTCATCTCACCAAAAAGCTTAAGCTTTTACTTCTTGTTAGCGGCTGTTACTCGTTTGATTGCTCGAGTAGCTTAGAGTATAGCTAAAGAAATAAGTAATATTAAATAACTGTTTTCATTGCAGTTATGGAAACACTTGGAGCGATCAGTTTGGTCGTCGTTTTCTCTTTGTTTTCGACAACTGGAAGTGCAGGCCAAAGATCTTCACCCGCCAGTTGGTCAAGTGTTTTACCTGGCAAAAACTAACCTGCTTGGGGAAGAGCTGATCGGTGGTGCACCTGTACTGATTCTCAACAACACAGAAGATTGCTTTATCTGCAATAAAAGTGAAATAATTGACAACGACTCCACTACTTCGAAAACACAGAAGCCTTTTTACTCAAGTGTTGCAGAAAACTGCAAACTGGGAGCAGAGTTGAAGAAAGACTTCACGCTTGGCCTTACCTTGGATCAAACAACAAATCGATTTCTAAAAGTAATCGCACAGTGAAGGGTTCCACCCTAAACATGCTATCGAAAGTTGGCCACTGTGTAGTTAAACCTGAATGCCTCTACGATGAGAGCAACCATACATTTTCTCAACAGTTTGTTTCAGCATTTGAGAGTCTGCCCCGAAACGTTGGGCCTCCGGGACAGGGATATTACAATTTCATGCTTATGAGAAGTTTTTGAACGAATTCGGATCTCACGTTGTAACAGGAGTTACATATGGATCTAGAATGTATCAGCATTGCTTCTCTCAATCTGAGCAGAATTACGATGAACGAAACTTCACTGTCAGGGCTTGTGTTGCTTTTACAGGTGGAACAAACATTACAAAAGCAAACATTTCTACTTGTGCTGGCATAACCCAAGAAGAAGCCGAGGCTAGCTCATCCCTTGAAGTTACCACACGATTAATCATAAGAGGAGGAACAAAGAAACAAGATCAAAGCTCTATGTTGAACGATCGGGCGAGCTTATAGCCCAATTTTTGGCCGAAGCAAACTGGGAAGAACCTATTGGATATTCATTTACGGCAGTGTGGACTTTACTGGACAAAGATACATCGGTACAAAACACTATGCAAAAGTCAGACATTTGGAAGGCTATTACTTGGGAATGAAGAACTTTGGTTGCCCATTAATTATGCCAAATGGATGGGCAATGAAGGATTTACTACCACGGACTATTCAACTGAAGATGTTCCATCATATAACTGCTACATTCCTTATTCGGGTTGCCATGACAACTCTGACTGTCATTATGGTCCAGGCATCTATTGCCAATGCTACGGCAAGACCTGCTTTAAAGACGAAATCACCTTCCTTGATACTGGTGAAACAGCGATTGTCTGTAACTACACAATTGGAAGAAGGTTGGAAATGGCAAGGTTGTCACTTGAAATTCTTCTCTTGCAGCTGTAATAATGGAAACTGGTTCAAGTGGAGAACCATCTGGGAGCAAGATAAAGATGGAGCAGATAATGGAAAGATGCTTCGTGCCATGCATAGTAAAATGCAGTCTGCGCGAAGACATTCAGCCTGCTCCCCGGATGGAAGCAAGAATTCAAAAGAGGAACTGTAAATAATTAGAGACAGACTTCAAGTATGTGATTTAAAACACTTAGCATGTGCAATCGGTGTTTAGTGATGATGGACATGAACAGCCCTAACTTAGATCTTTGTTTGCTCTTCGGTGTAGCTTACGTTATAATTATAAGATGCATGGGTTTGAAAAAATGTCCTAACAGATGACGGTTAATTGTCCTTTAGTCCTGGCTGGTCCTTCATTTGAAGGTCTCATGCGTTGTATTGGCAACCTGATGGCAGACGTTCTAGCTTCTCTATTATACATGTTCCTGCGAAATGAACATAACAAAATAATTTGCTGTAGTATAAAAGCCTTTCGTTTTGTTCTTCTCAACCACATAGAACGATGCATTCAGTAGATTCTTTTAGAGTCATGCATCAGCTGAACCATATGTGACTTAAGAGTAATCTAAGTGTGATTTAAGAGTGATCCAAGTCAAGTTGTTTCTTTCATTTTTTTTATTTTCCTAATTATTTTGATTTTGCAAAGTTTCTTGCATGAATGATTAAATTGTTATTTGCCGATTATTTCTTGTAATAAGTGCATAATAAAATAAATCTGTGTGCAGGTTGCCGCTGCTCCCTTTAATTATTGGGGACAGGCTAGGGCTTCGAGTTGCAGACGTCAGATAGAAGTTTTGTTAAGTAGAAATCATTAAACCTCATTGCTAATTCGCAGAACAGTTTCAGTAAAATGTTCACAAAAGCGACATAAGACACGTAAGTAGATGCTATCTATTGCGCGCGCCTTTACTGAGATCAGCAAATTGAAAGAAAATAGCCATTAAGTTATTTGCGATTCACTGATTACGCGAAAAATCTCTTGGTAACCCAAGTCGATAAAGCGAGTCAATAAAGCAGTGAATAAAATTGAATAGTTTACATCGCAGGGAAAACCGCTACCCATAACATGTCCAGCACTAACTGTACACTAGTACCAAGGCGCCTTGCGAAGGGTTTTGCAAAGTTGAGGTCAAAAGCAGGCTCCCCGAGGTCAACCAATGAAATATTCGAATTCGTGTGAGCAGTGCTACTCGTAACGGATTTTGGGAACGAGAGTGCGTTCTTACCGCCAAAACTACATCGCAAATTTCCTAAGTCGTCAGCTTTTACCTCAGCTAGTGTTTATCGCCTTGTAATTTGAATTACCACTACTCGTTTTATAATGGTTTCTTACAATAGTTTTCCCTGACAACTTCGTTAAGGAAGTACTAAAAACTTCGAAGTATATAACCAAAACCGGAGGTTGTCTTAATTTTCAAGTCTCCTTTTGACGGTTGCAAATTCTACCTCCACCTTTTCTGGCCACAAGAAACCCTCAGAAGACTGTTTAAACTTCTCTCGTTTAGAGGCATTTTTCGGCGACAATTTTAACCTGCCATAACGATGACCACATCTTCTAAACTGCTTAAACTTATCGCGTGACAATCATCAAATATTCCAGGAGCTCTACGTGTCTGACTCGAAATTATTAAATCCTTGGGTTAGGAACCAGTTGCATAATTCCACGGGTCGCTGTCCAACTATTCTGCCTCCAAATTGAGGCCCTGTGTACAGCAAAACTCTATTGCTAGTTTATTCAAACGGGCTTGAAATTATCAGACTCTGTTGATATGAAGCTGTATTTCTGATCTACGCCATGCCTCATTTCACCGCTGAACTTCTTGTTGGTAATAGTGGTGAAAGTGCTGTTTCTTGAAATTCTGTTGAAATTAAATCAATAAGTTTAATTCCTCCCCTCATGTCCCGTTGTTTCCTGTGCTCCCTTTCTCAGTAGCGCTTTTATTCATACGTTTATTTTTGTTATAAAACATTAGGCGGAAATTTTCATATTCCTCTCGTTTTCGGTCTTGTCCACCTATACTCCCCTGAACCAGCCACCCCTCCCTCTACCTACCCACACACCCTGTCTAGACTTCGACACTCGTCCCTGCCCAGTAGTAAGAATACCGCGTTTACCTCCCGAAGAGTCGCTCCTATCGATTGCCATGCCCCTTGTCAGGGCTTTCTTTGTTAACGAATCAACTCGAGGACCATTCTTTGGTAGTTGCTGCTTATTAGTTTCTCTCGAGACCCGAACAGCAGCACCAGCCTCCGTGAAAGTCTTATCATCCGCTGAAGGATGTGACGTCAGCGTTACTTTGGGCGATTGTGA
>JAHPZR010040449.1:0-7500 GCA_019787425.1 Platygyra sinensis | reverse complement strand
ATAAAAACAAAACAAAAAAAAAAACAACAACAAATGTAGAACAATTAAGTCGCAAAAACGTTTGAGACAAGGCTTCTCTTCAGGCAACGTTTGAAGTGCTGTAGTGTTGGTTTCAACTTAAGAGAAGAATCCAGTGAATTCCAGAGTTTGACTGTCCTGAAGTAGAAAGTTCTTTGCCCTGTGGCTGTTTTATACAAAGGAATGTTTAGCATCTGGGAGTTCCTCGTTGTACGCTTCTATATAATAAAAATCTGTCTATATAATAAAAATCGTTATCAGGAGAAACGTGTGAGGTCACACCATAAAAGACGGCGCATAAAATGAAAGCCGTATTCCACTGCGATTGTCAATTATATATGGTTTGTTGGCCGCGTTTTTCGTACTCTATTAGGGATCGAAAAACCGTTTTTGGTTGATTTGTGCTGAGCAACTTTTTTCAACCAGCCTCAAAGCAGGGTTGAAACGGTTGAAAAAGCTCTTGCGCGGTTATGTCACGTGATTGTAGCTCGCGTAATAATTTAGGGCTTTTCACAAGAGTTACCCCGTCGCAACCGAAGACAGCTGGAAAGGTGTACCGTCAACCATATTATCCCAAATTGACTGCAGCTGGAAACAATCGATCCGAATAGAACACGACCTAAGATTACCGAAGGAACTGGTACCTGCCTGGAAAATCTATTGCAGAGAAAATTATCGTAAACAGAACAGTTGTTATGATACTCGAGGAACACCTATCCCGCTATTAAAATTATGACTTCACTTTACAAACACCGTTTACTAAAACTATTTTCTTTTAAATTGATCGATTAATCGATAACTAACTCCATAGAGACCAGGAAACAGTCAGTGTTTGTTATTGGCTCAATCACATTCTAATAAGTGGCAAAACTCGCTGGTTCATACATTGTTTTCACTTACCACTTCTTGTGAAAATATATCAAAACTAACTGTTATTTCTTCCATCGTGATAAGTTTTTCCAACCAGTTTATCTATATCGTGGCCTTAAGCTGTGAAAAGTTACTTCTAAGGTTATTGTTTGTCGATAAAGGGTTAACAAAAGAGCTGGGTGGATGATTGTCAAAAATCAATAACAAATATTGCTCTCTAACACTAATTGTGTACATATTCTGAATTGAAAACATGGATTATTTTGGAAAAGAATTCTTTCATACTTTTGCTTCAAAATCAAATTCTGTCATTCTTAACGCTCATGCAAAAGCTTAAGCGTCGCCTACACCAAGCCGGAGAAATTTGATAATGTTTTTACTTTGAAAACGCATCAAGTCTTTTCCGTCCACGATGCGTCGTAGAAATTTGAAAACACAAAATTACCCGGCTAATTTGGATTTGTACTTGAGAGAGACTCGAGCAGGGGAATCATCGTAACGCTTCATCGTTTTGAAAAGCTCAGTTTTCAAAATCTACTCCGTTCACACTAAACGTACAGCCGTCCACACTAAACGTACAGCCGGCGTTTTGAAATTCCCCGTTTGAAGAGGGTTTCCGAAAAGCGTCGTATTCGTGACGGATTACACGGTCTTACCGCCGAAATTAAGCTGCATTTTCAAATATCTCCGTCGTAGTGTGAAAGATACTTGATATTTTGAAGCATAACATTCACCGGTATATTTCATTAAATAAGGAAATCGACGGCTGACATGCAGAATATAACATTTCACTTTGCAAAACTAAAGAAAGCGCGAAATGTTTTTAACTAATAACGCTGTCAGATGTAAAACCACAATGGCGATTTGATTGCCTTTTAAATCTGTTGTTGATGAAAAGCGAAAGATTATTGGTAAGGCCTGTTGAGTTGGGTAAACCACGTTTTTAACCACCAGCGTTAAGATAATAGAGTACTCTTGTGGTTTCACAGCCAGGAGACGCTAAACAGCTTCAAGAGAGAACTTTTACCATAAAATAATTTGCAATATCGTTTTGACATTTATATTTTTATTTTCATATGCGGGGGAAGTGTCAATGGGAACAGCGCTTTGCTTCGCCGCTGCCAGTGAAATGAATCTCGACGTAAGTTATTGTGTTATTTCACCTGTTATACTCCGTGAGTGATCCATTATAACAAAAAAGCTTTGTAAAATTAGTTTCTTGCATCTTATTGTTTTTTCTTTTTTTTGGTAACCAATTGAAAGGCTCCGATGCGAGGAAGGAAGAAAAATTATAAATGGCAATTTGTTGTCTCTAATCGCAAATTCACTGCTCATAAATTTGAGTACGACAACAAGCGTAATTCATGTACATACAAACGATGTTTTTGAAAAATAAAGGTGTCAAAACGTTAACTTGTTTTCTGTTCCAAGAATGTTTTGGTTTAAGCGTTCAAGAAATCATTAATTAACAGGAACCAGGTTACGGAAAATTTGGCGGTGTCGTTAAAAAGAAAGATTTAGCTTACTTGATTAGCTTTCAAAGGAAGAAGGGAAACGATATCAAAACGAGTAGTGCCTGTACAATGGCAAGTGATTGCCGGTGTTACGCCAGCGACACAATTGCCTTACGTCCTTCATTCTTACTTGCCTTGGCAGGTGTATTCAGAAGCTCCCGAAGTCTTATTTTTGCAATCATGTCACGATTTGGCAGTCAGGTCTTGTCAACCGTAGCCTCAAATCAACATTTTCTACGAATAAAAATGAGGCTCCTCTTTCTTGCATTAATTGGATGAAAGATGGCACTGCAGTATACCGTTGTAAATAAAAGTTTTACTCATCTATTCCTAACAACTCTTTCGGGTTTTTTTTATGACATCGAAATTTGAATTATATTTTTGAGTGTTTGCGACGATGATAAACTAAGATCTTTTGATATGAATGCGGTTATTATTTTTTTTCGTTGACACACATATAGATTTCGGAGTGCCTTGAATGTTGCGATACTGCAGAAATAAACCGTTTAAGACCGTTCGTGAAAGAGTTGCTTTCATTAATCGCTGCCACATTGTCATTAAAATATTATTTAAGCTAAAAATCTCACAGCGTGGACAATGCAACAGAAAAGTAGACGCCTATACTTTGCTTTCAATTTTAAATACCGTAGGTACAAGTGAATACAAGATGTTTTTATATTAATACTTACATTGCGGCTTCAGCGATGGTTTTTATTGTGGATCCAGAACAGTTTGTTGTCGACGTATTCGAGACAGAATTTCGAGTGTCCTGCTTCATGTCTGAGCTGGATATATCCACAACCGATCTTGAACAACCACTACCCATCTGCGGCGTACTATATTCCTTGAAAAATATTCATAACAGCAATTCGTCGATAGGAGAACACCAGCTTTTCATCTGGTAGCGCTGTCACATCGTTTCCGTGCAAAAATTCGCCACTCAGCAATCACCAAGCGTTGAAATTTCAGCAGCTTTCAAAGTGTTCGAATAATACGGGCCAGTGAAATAGGAGCTCTCCTTCCGTTCAGTCAGATAATCAACTCCTACTCTGGCGTTTCAATCAAATTTCGGCGACTGACTATCTTTGTATATATTATTTCAAAGAAAGAAAAGGTCCTAAAAATTTGATTTCGATATTTGCGTTAAAGCCTGCGCTGATCATCCAGCTTTCGCGAAACGACACGTGAAATTCCGCAGCGAAACCTCGATAAAATGTTGAGAAAACTTCATAAACGGAAACGAGTAAACGCATCAAAGGCTTGGGTAGATCGCGTATCTCTTAGCCTTAGGTTTCTGTTTTGGTCATCATTATTAGCATTTAAAAGGGTTGTCATAGTAACGAAATTCAATTAAAAGACTCACCTTGTGCGGGCCTAATTGCGAACGGTTTTTAAAGCGACTTTTCATGAAATTATCTCGATGAAAGTACATAAAAATATTAATTTACGGTAGAACTGGTTGCTCAAATTACATGCAAAGTAAAGCAAAGTAGGTCTGAAGCTGATTTTTGGAGTACACAGTGATTGACTAAGAACACGGAAAATGTTAAGCATGCAGAATCGCCGTTATCGCACATCTCTCAATACGTTTCGAAAAGATTTTCCGGAGCTTGCATAATGTGAGATGTTGCTGTGATAACAGTTGGATCAGTAGGCAATATATGTGTCTTTCTTTCTTCCTTTACGTCCATCGACTGAGACAAAATAGATGTGCACAGAGCGACAAACAAAAAAACCTACAGGTTATCCTCAACCTGTGTCCCATATTTGAAGAAGGCAATTAATTCTAAATTCGATTGACCAAGCGTCCATTATAATGACCAACATAAACGTATATAACGTACTCCAAAGAATCAACGGGGAAAAACTGGAGCTTTCAATTTTTGTATTTTGCCAACATAGAAATGTTTGTGCTAAATGTTTTGTTTTCTTGACTTGTTCTTGACATATTTGACAGATTCTGCTCACATCTGCAATTTGTTGAAAAAGCCGGCTTCCAGGTTATTTTGAAATTTTTATTGCGCGAAATTGATTTTAGAAGTGACATGCAAATTTTCGTAGCTCTTAACAGACAGATAGACTTTTTAATTTAAAGGAGTTTTAAATTGTTCCTTTAAAATATTTTCCGAGAAGTTTTAAAAATTTCTTTTACTAACCTACCCTTTGTTAAGCGGGTACCACGTATTAAGCCCGACATAGTTAATCGAACATTCACCACGGGAAATCGAACGCAGTAGAACTTTTATTACATCGAGTTAAAATCACTTTTCATCCTTACGGCTTTATTAGCTTTCAGCCGTACGATTTATTTACGTCTCGCACTTTTTTTTCCTTTTTCCCTGCCAATTGGAATGGAGCTCTAAGACGAAACACAAATTAACATAGAACTCTGCAAAAAAATTCTAATATTTGTTTTTACCGGAATTTGTATCCTAAGGCATTGAAGTTATATTCGGAGAATTTTTGTTACTGTAAGTTCAAAGCTCGTTTTCTCTAAACAAGTTATTTTTGCCTTTGATAAAATATATTTTGTCCATTTGAACTGAAATTTTCAGGATTTGTTGTTCTAAGTAAGTTTCGTGTTTTTAACCATAGAGACGATTGGTTCTGAAATGTTCATAGTCATCAGCATTGTAATTTCTCTTGGACAATTCTGCCCAGTTCTGCCCAAGGGGTCCTATGCGAAGCACCACATGTTCTAACAAAGTTACCAGGAAATCCGAAAACTTGATTTTGCTTAGGCGAACCAGTCCTGCAGCCAAAAATTCGCGGACAATAATAAGTGAAATGGAAATTGAAAGGGAAATTTAGAGAAGAAATTATACAAAATAATTGTTTCATTAAATTTGGTTCGCTTTCGTATTGGGAAATTATATCCCAGTTTTATAGGATTCTAATTTTACAAAACGACCAGAAGTTGTTGTGGCAAAAGAAACAACAACGAGTGGGAAATCACGTGACTCGTGATGCGCGCCGTTTGTAAAATTGGTTGAATGAATTTGAAAGCATAGCAAGCGAGGCTGCTGAACGAAGATTATAATCATCTATAGTTTAAGGAACGTCAACCGAAAGAAGGATACAAAGTCTTGGTAAGAAAGTTCAGATTTGAGGCTTTCAGAAGAGTAATAATTGTACAGTTGCAAATTCTTCCGATTATGGTCGTAGAAATACTAGAGAAAACTTTGATGGCGATGTGACACACACGTGCCAAAATTATTCGCGACAAGAACTCTTTTGGCGTTTCCTTGCTGTGTCTGCCTTGCCTTTCGAGCTGGATGTGTGGAGCTGATTGCCAGTCGGTTTTTAAGTCATGGACAAAAAATATCGTAGCGTCGGATTCATTTTCGGAATCTTCGAGGACACCCCTGATGGTTTTTCGGGTTGACTTCGGTTCAGCTGAGTCAAAATACTCAACTCCTTGATAGGGGTTTTCTCCATGACAGAATTGTTTGCGTTAGTTGACGTTGATTTTCTTTTCCCTCGTCGGCTAAAAAGAGACCGAGGTATAATTAGGTCGTCCTCTGTAGCTGTGCTCCCCAGGTCCGAGCTAGCCGCTGTCGAACACTCTTTTTCATCTGCTCACTAGAAATTAGATACTTATGGACTACGTCTGCAATGCTGCCCTTTTTCAAGACATCTTTTAAAAATTCTCTAATAGTTTAATTTGCCTCTCAGTTCAAGCGGGGTCAGAGATAATGAAAAGCAGACCAGCAAGCCATTCAGTAACATTAAGGTAAAAGTTGTGTTACGCGCGTAATCTTCATGAATGCATGAAATCTCAACGTTCAACTTTGAATAGTTTGCAACTGTTAGGGGAAACGTAACGGATACGTAACGTCGAATAATCTCACTCCTTAACTTTGGCTTTTTTGTTGTTGCTGAGACGGCATTGTCCGGTAGATTTGCTTTTGAGAGGTGCGAATAGTCTAAACAAAAAAATCATTGTTTCGATGCTCCGCCTTCTTCAAGTTGCTGAGCGAGGTCATATTACCCAAGAAACAAAAAGGCGCGTTTATCTTGACCAATGAGACTCGCCTCCTGTAAAAGTCCTGAGAGCAATTGTCATTCTGCGCGACACTGTTTTCTTAAGCCTAGTTTCCATATGATCGTCTAGATCGTCCCATTCGTCTTAAAAAATGTTTAAAAATTTTTTTGAGACGACTGGGACGATTGGGACGATCACATGGAAACGCTACCCAGACGATCGCAAACGACCGGGACGACTGAGACGACCTCGATCGCTTGGATAGAATTGAGTTCTATCTGGACGATCGGGGTCATCTCAGTCGTCCGGGTCGTTTGCGATCGTCTGGGTAGCGTTTCCATATGATCGTCCCAATCGTCCGATCGTCCAAGTCGTCTCAAAAAATGTTTTTAGACGACTGGGGCGATCGGGGCGATTGGGACGATCATATGGAAACCAGGCTTTAATGGGCATTCAAAATTAACCTCTATTAAGACACAAATACAAAATATAATTGATTTTTAAACAAGAGAAACTCTCTTAATTATGTTCTTTTCCTCATATAATTTTACGTTTCAAGTCATTAAGATTGACAAACTTCATTCCAAAATTTATTGTACATTAAATTATATAAAACCTGTCAATTTAATAAATGTCTCATCAAAACGGTGTCTCCAATAAGCCCAAACATTCAGATCAATGTCACACCAAATCCCCCGGGTATTCTTCTACTTTTGTTTATCTGAGACGAGCAACGGTACAGGATACTGTCTTTACCCTTGTTTCACCGGCTTTAGAATGTAGCGCGCACAAGTTAATTATTTCTAGGGTACTAAAAAATAGCACTGTTAAAAAATTAAATGGTTTGGTTATATCAACTGGGTTGATGAGGTGAATTGGCAACCGTAAAGAAATTCGAAAACTGACGTTTCGAGCGTTAGCCCTTCGTTGGAGCGAATCCGACTAAGGGCGAACGCTCGAAACGTCAGCTTTCGATCTCTTTACGGTGACCAATTCACATTATCAACCCAGTTGACTAAACCAAAATTTTCGCAAATCATAGTGACATTAAACCGTAGACCAAAGTAAAAGTTGCCTTATTACCTTTGGCACTCAATTGAAAACCACTCTAAA